>CAUYLG010052063.1:0-14493 GCA_963573385.1 Cacajao melanocephalus | reverse complement strand
CTAGCTCTGACTTTCACTTTTGGTGATTTTGAAAAGGGAAGTTTCTTTTCTTCTAATTATATATTTTTTAAAAGCCCCATTCTTTTTTTTTTTTCCTTTGTATGTATTTTTTATTGTATTTTAGGTTCTGGGGTACATGTGCAGATAATGCAGGATTGTTGCATAGGTACATACATGGCAATGTGGTTTGCTGCTTCCATCCCCCTGTCACCTATATCTGGCATTTCTCCCCATATTATCCCTCCCCAACCTCCCTACCCCCTGCTGTCCTTCCCTTAGTTCCCCCCAACACACCCCAGTGTGTGATGCTCCCCTCCCTGTGTCCATGTGTTCTCATTGTTCAACACCCGGCTATGAGTGAGAACATGTGGTATTTGATTTTCTGTTCTTGTGTCAGTTTGCTGAGAATGATGGTTTCCAGATTCATCCATGTCTCTTCAAATGACATGAACTCATTGTTTTTTTATGGCTGCATAGTATTCCATGGTGTATATGTGCCACATTTTCCTTGTCCAGTCTATCATTGATGGGCATTTGGGTTGATTCCAGGTCTTTGCTATTGTAAACAGGGCCACAGTGAACATATGTGTGCATGTGTCTTTATAATGGAATGATTTCTAATCCTTTGGATATATACCCAGTAATGGGATTGCTGGGTCAGATGGAATTTCTATTTCTAGATCCTTGAGGAATTGCCACTTGTCTTCCACAATGGTTGAACTAATTTACACTCCCACCAACAGTGTAAAAGTTCCTATTTCTCCACATCCTCTCCAGCATCTGTCTCCAGATTTTTTAATGATCGCCATTCTAACTGGTGTGAGATGGTATCTCAATGTGGTTTTGATTTGCATTTCTCTAATGACCTGTGATGATGAGCATTTTTTCGTATGTTTGTTGGCCTCATATATGTCTTCTTTTGAAAAGTGTCTGTTCATGTCCTTTGCCCACTTTTTAATTTGTTTGTTTTTTTCTTGTAGATCTGTTTTAGTTCTTTGTGGATTCTGGATATTAGCCCTTTGTCAGATGGGTAGATTGCAAAATTTTTTTCCCATTCTGTTGGTTGCTGGTTCACTCTAATGATTGTTTCTTTTGCTGTACAGAAGCTCTGGAGTTTATTGAGATCCCGTTTGTCTATTTTGGCTTTTGTTGCCAATGCTTTTGGTGTTTTTGTCATTAAGTCCTTGCCTATGCCTATGTCCTGAATGGTTTTGCCTAAGTTTTCTTCTAGGGTTTTTTTTTATGGTGTTAGGTCTTATGTTTAAGTCTTTAATCCATCTGGAGTTAATTTTAGTGTAAGGTGTCAGGAAGGGGTCCAGTTTCTGTTTTCTGAACATGAAAAAGCCCCATTCTTGTTATAGAAACTTTTAGAAGTACAGAAAAAAAAAAGAAGCATTAAGAAGAAGATAAAATCCCTCATACTCCCACGGAACAGCAGCAACCATTGATAATATTTTGGTATTGTTGTGTCAGGCAGCGTCCTGGAAGGAAACAAATGGTGATTTTATATGCGGAGATTTCAGGAAAGTTTGATCAAGGGCAGTTTGTAAATGGTTTAGGGAAGTGGCCCTCAAACTTTTAGGTCTCAGAGCCCTTTTACATTCTTAAAACCTGATAACTCCTAAGAGTGTTGGTTTAACTGAGTTCTGTCTACCCATATTTACTGTATTCGAAATTTAAATGGAGGCATTAAATATTTATTCATTCATTAAATCAGAATGATAAACTCATTATATGTTGACTAACTATCTACTTCTGTGTAGCAGTTGAGCTCAAAATTTAACAGCTTAAAACAGTAAACATTTACCGCCTCACACAATTTCTGTGGCTCGGGGATCCAGAGCAGCTTAGCTGGGCAGTTGCAGTTCAGGATCTCTCAGAAGGTTGCAGTCACTTCAGGATTTACCTGGGGCTGGAGAATCCACTTCCAAGATGGCTCACTGGCCTGGCTTTTGGCAGGAGGCCTCAGTTCCCTGCCATATGACACTCTCCATAGGACAGCTTGAGTTTTCTCTCAGTATGGCAGGTGGCTTTTTTTCAGAGTGAGTGATCCAAGAGATAGAGGAAGCCACAATGCCTTTATGACCTCACACTGGAAATCACATACCATCACTTCTACCATCTTCTATTCATGAGAAATGACTCACTAGGTCCAGCCCACACTCAAGGGGTGGGGGAATTAAGCTCCATCTTTTAAAGAGATAAGAATTTGTGGATATGTTTTTAAAACCACCACATGTTAACATAAATATTTTTATAAAAAAATGATATTTTTCAAAACAAAAAAAAAGCAGTGAGGAGAGTAGCCTTGTTTTATATTTTGCGAATCTTTTAAAGATCTGACTTAACGGAAGACAGTTGGAGTCTCTTATCTGCTTCTGCCTTCAATCTGTTGTGATATGTTATTTTGGTTGAAGTAAATAAAGAACATCTTATGTAGTTGGAAAAGGGAAGAAATATTTTAATTGCTTTTTCAGATGTTGTGGATATTCTTTGATACTACATCTAAACTCAACAAGTAGTAGTTTCTTAAAGGTTAGTTCCAGTGTGGAATCTGAAGCCATATCAATTTACATCAAAATCCACTGGCCTGTCTTGCATTTTGAATGATTCTTTTACCCATGTGTACTTTTTTTTTTAATGTAATGTATTGGATCTGTTAGAAAATATCGGTTCACTGAGTTATACAGATCTTCCAAATGTTGACACATTGCTTTATACAATATAAGAAAATATATAGTTTCAACACCAATCTTGCCATACAATTCTTCAAGAACTGGGAAACTGTAAGTTCATGGTAGCTATAAAAGTTTTCTAAAATTTGGATTTTTGCTTAAAAGTTCAAATTCTATCAGTTGTAACAAATGCTGCCCGTTTTGAGAAGATCCATTTGCTCTTTTTAGGGGGGGAAAAAAAAAAGCCTGTTAAATACTCAAGTCTGAATAACCATTGTTTGCTAGACATCCTTTAAGTAAAAATGGTGCTCCATGAAAGAAGAGGCTAGCTTAGTACACAACTTAAAAAAATGACTCAAGTAATGCAAATGGACATAATGACTATTCTTTTTGTGAACTTCCCGTTTTGTCATACAGAATATTAAAAGGACATGTACTCAAGGATTGAGTTTTCATAAAATTAATACATTTTACTGCTTTATCAAGGACATTTTAAAGGGAAACTGGTATTGATTTTTTTCTTTTGATTGCACATACAAAGCAGTGAATATGGTGATTACTAGTACAGCTGGGTGCCACTGAGTTAATTCCGTTAAAGCAACAGTAGTTTTACCCACCATTGCTTTTACACCATCAATGCAAATGTCAACACAGTGGAAAAATGCAAGTGATTTCTTAGTGTTACTATGAAAATAGTTTTGATCTTTTACTACCCTGAAAGAATCTAGGGAACCACTTTTAGAACCACTGGTTTATGGGATAAACAAGGAATAGGGCAATAACCTGGGATAGGAAAAGCCGGGAGATCTTACCACCCACCCCTACCCCAGGGCCTGAAGGAGACAAGGAAATGGAACCTACTGGAACCTAAAGAAGGTACTGTATGGAGAGGGCTGCCTAACAGGAGCAGTGGCTGCCACTCCATGCCCCTGCCATTCTGGTGCTTTAGTGACAAATCTAACCAGAAAGCAGAATGCACGGAAGCCTTCGATGTAGTCCAAGTCAGGTGCCGAGTTCCTCAGCATGAAGGGAAGATCTAGAGGAACAGATGGGGCAGAGAGTGAGCCCAGCTGTCTTCAGCCCTTCAGATCTACACACAAACAAGGAGCGAGTTTGTGTGCATTTAAAAAGCAATGTTTAGGGCCAATTGCGGTAACTCATGCTTGTCATCCTAGAGCTTTGGGAGGCTGAGGAAGGAGGACTGCTTGAACCCAGGAGTTAAAGACTGCGGTAAGGTGTGATGGTACCACTGCACTCCAGCCTAAGTGACAGAGCAAGACTGTCCCTAAAAAATGAACAAATAAATAAAAATGTAAAAGTAAAAACAACTTTTACCCTAACATTCACTTGTGAATTCTGCAAAATTAGTCATTTGCTAGAGCTGTGGTATCAGGGAGAGCCTGTCTGAGGAGGTGATTTGGGTTGAGACCTGAATGTGGAGGAGTCTGGAGGACATGTACGAGGATGTGTGATGGGAATGGGCTTGGCATGTTTGAAGACAGGAGAAAGATGGGAGGTGGAAGGGTAGGGGGAGGAGGTGGTCTGGGGGAGAGCACACTGCCCTTAGAAGACGGGAGTTGGAACTGTGTATTTGGTTACAATGAAAAGCCCCTGGTGGTTTTGAAAGGGGAATCATATGATGAGATATAGATTTTGAATTAGGGATGGATTTTCCTGGTTGCTGAGTGTAGAATAGATTGTAGGAGTCTATTTTCACAGGGCCATGAGGGGAGCAGGAAGGCTCATGAGAAGCCGTCACAGTAGCCTTGGTGAGAGCCTATGGTGGTCACTGGGCGATGCAGAAATGAGAAGGTGGAGCTCATAGGGCTTCTGTGTTGAGTGATGAAGGAGGGACTCAGTGATGACTCTTGGGTTTTTGGCTTGAACACCTAGGTGGATGACAGTGCCACATTTTGAGACTTGGAAGATCAGAGTAGGAGGGAGGTGGGGATTTGGAAAGAAGTGAGTTCTGTAGGACTGTCCAAGTTGACATGTCCTTTTAGCATCTGCCTGGAGATCCTGAAGAGGCAGATGAATATATGAGTCTGGAGCTCAGGGAGATATCAGGGATGGTTACAATACTTGGGAAGTCATCAGCATGATATGAGTGTAGTCTTTTCAAAGCCATGGGACTGTATGAGGTCATTTAGGAACAAGAGTAGTTGGAGCCAAGAAGGGAACACTAGAGAAAGCCCTGGGACAGCTCAATAGCTGCATGTTGACCCAAGAAGAGAACAAAGAAGACTAGAATCATCTACTCAGAAGGTAGAAAGAAAACTAGGAATAGTGTGGCATCTCAGAAGCTTGGAAGAAAAGACTGTTGGCTCTATCAAATGCTGTTGAGAGGTTGAATATTTTGTCTCGTCTTTACACACTCTTTGGAAAAAGAGATTTCTAATGATGACCTTATATATCCTGTCTGGATATCCATAATTTATGCAACTAATTCCTTATTATTGTATTTTGAGGCCATTCTCAATTTTTGCTACTATAAATTATACCGTGGTAAATATTAATGTATAAAATTATTTGGTTGGCCAGGTACAGTGGCTCATGCCTGTAAATCCCAGCACTTCGAGCAGCCGAGAAGGGAGGATCACTTGAGCCTGGGAGTTTGAGACTAACCTAGGTAACATAGTGGACACCATATCTATACAAAATTTTAAAAATTATCCAGGTGTGGAGACGCGTGCCTGTGGTCTTAGCTACTTGGGGTGCAGAGGTGGGAGGAACTCTTGAGCCCAGGAGTTCGAGGCTGCAGTAAGCCATGATTGTGGCCCTGCACTCCAGCCCAGGTGATAAAGTGAGACCCTGTCTCCAAAAAACTAACTAAATAAAGTTAAAATAAAAAGCATTTGGCCATAGCTTTGATTATTTACTAGGTAGATTCCTAGAAGTTCACTGGTTTTGAGGACTTGATATAAATCACTCCTTTGGCAATTAGAGAGGTTGCATCAGCTATGTTGTATCCATCCCTGATATCTCCCCTACCTCACCACTACCTGCCACATCAATGCTGGATAATGACATTGAAAACACTCCTTTGCTGATATATTTGATATAAGGAAAATAGTCCTGTTGTCTTAATTTGCATAAAATCGAGACATTGAAGGTTGAATACCTATTCATAAGCTTACTGGTCACCTCTCTCCTTCTTTGAGTTTTCTAGTTTGTTTGTTGATTTTTTTTTTGAAATGGAGTCTCACTGTCACCCAGGCTGGAGTGCAGTGGTGCGATCTCAGCTCACTTCAGCCTCTGTCTCCCATGTTCAAGCAATTCTCCTGCCTCAGCCTCCCCAATAGCTAGGATTACAGGCACCTGCCACCACCCCTGGGTAATTTTTGTATTTTTAGTAGAGATGGGGTTTCACCATGTTGGCCAGGCTGGTCTCGAACTCCTGACCTCAGGTGATCTGCCTGCTTTGGCCTCCCAAAGTGCTGAGATTACAGGCATGAGCCACTGCACCTGAACTATTTGTCCATTTTTTCTACTAGTGTGCTTTTTATTGGTTTCAACAATTGTGTGTGTGTGTATGTTTGTGTGTGTGAGAGGAGACAGGGAGGAGCGAAAGGGAGAGAATGACATTGGAGGGAGAGATGCCAACCCTTTGTTTTCATGTATGGTTTGTATATTTTCTGCAGTGTGTGTATGTGTTTGCTTTAACGTTTTGTTTATAGTAAGTTTTTTATGTCTTAGAGTTCTTATTTTTTATACAGTCAAACTGAATGATACTTGATTTCTTTTTTAAAAATCATCTTATTTTTTGCTTTTATCCCTTTAAAGGAGGGACCAAAAAACTATGGCCTGAAGGGCAAATCTTCCCACTGTCGGTTTTTGTAAATAAAGTTTTATTGGAACACAGCCATGCCCACTCATTTGCATATGATCTATGGTTGCTTTCATATTACAATGACAGAGCTGAGTTGTAACAGAGAACTTATAGCCTGCAAAGATGAAAATATTTACTGTCTGGCCCTTTACAGAAAAAGTGTATGGGCTCTTGCTCTAAAATGTTTCCTCATCTAGTGATGTATATTAAACCTATGTTTTCTTCTAGGGGACCTTATTTAAATAAATATGTAATATTTCTGAAATTCATTTTAGTGTAGAGTACTAAATGAAAATCTGCCTGTATTTTGTTTCCAAAACATTATCAATTATTCCAACATTCGTTCCTTTCCCACAAGTTTGTGAGGCCACCCTTGTACTCTAGAGCCTCGTCTGTAATGAAGGATAACTCTCTGTTCCAGCCACCTGTTTTGGTGCCAGTTACACACCACTTTGATCCTTGTGGCTTTATATTGTGGCTTAATGTATGATAAAAACAAGTTTTTCCTCAGATTACTCTTCTTTTTCAAAATGTCCATGGTTATTTTCAGCTGTTCACATAATATTTAGGACTATTTGGTCCAGTTTTCCTGCCAAACCTCAAAAATAGATTTCTCCAAAGCTTTGCAAGGACATGGATGGAGCCGGAGGCCATTGTCCTTAGCAAACTAACATAGGGACAGAAAACCAAATACTGCGTGTTCTCACTTATAAGTGGGAGCGAAATGATGAAAACACATGGACACATAGAGGGGAACAACACACACTGGACCCTGTTGGGGGCTCGAGGGTGGGAGGAGGGAGGAGATCAGAAAGAATAACTAATGGCTACTAGGCTTAATACCCGGGGAATGAAATAATCTGTACAACAAACTCCCATGACACAAGTTTACCTACGTAGCAAACCTGCACTTGTGCCCCTGAACTTAAAAGTATTTTTAAAATTTAATTAATTAATTAATTAGGACCAAACTGGTATGTTTACCGAGCTGAGTTTTTCTAAGCAGGCAAATGGCACATGTCTCTGTTAAACATGTATTCTTTCATGTCCTTTAGGAAAGCTGTAGGGTTTTTTTTTGTTTTTCATGTAAGTCCTGTTTAATGTCTTAAAAGGAGGGCTTAGGGTTTTGTACGGTGATGTTGTACGAAGCTAATTTACTGAATTCACCTTAGTCTCGGTTTTTCAGTGAGTCATCTTGTGGGTTTCTAAATAGAAGAGAACATTATTTGCAGATGATAAGGTTGTCTGATCATTCCAGTGTTTCGGTGGGCCTGGAGATCCGAGTCCTATCCATATGCTATCCTCTCTCCCCTTCTCTCCAGGCTAACTACTTCTGTTCCTTTTGCTATTCTTTTATGACATGCGGCTTTGAGATTTGTGAACGTGCCCTGCTTTGTCTATACTCTTCCTAAAGTCTGATCTGGCTCACTCTAGAGTGAATGGAACTGTCACTTTCCTCGTTCTGGTTGAGGTTTCCTGTTAGTACGGCTTGAGTTTCCATTTGCTTTTTGGGTAGCTGCTGTTGACTCATATTGAATTTATAAGAAAACAAACTCCCCAAGGCAGTTTCCCATTAATGAAGCTACATTTTCCCCACCCTGATTTTTTAAAAAAGTATTTGTTGAAGCATAATCATCAGACAGAAAAGGGGAAAACTGGTTGTATTTTCACATGCTGAGCCTACTCATGTAACTAATCAGCATTCAGATCAAGAAACAACATTATCAATACCCCAAAAGCCTTCCTGGACACACAGTTGAATTTTAACATTGAGGTCAAGCTCTGCATTTATCTTGTTGAGTTTTGAGCCCAATTATCTACCTGCTCAGATAATTTTGGATTCTCGAATGATTAGTTAGGACTTTTGTGTCACCAGTGACAAAAACTCAAATTAACAAGGTTAGCAAAACAGTATTCATGTAGTGGAGAAGTTCAAAGATAGCACAGCTTCAGGTACATGTGGATACAAAGACTACCAAGAAATGTCTTTGAGAAGATGACTATCAGTAGCTTGAAATACATATTCTAAATCATTATGGTAACCTCAATAAGAATAATTTCTTTTCCCAGAAGTGTCCCAGGCTCAACAAGTCCCAGAATGGAACCTCTTTGGCTGTGTGGTCAATTCCCGAGTCAATTGCAATGGCTGGATCAGGGAAGCAGGGCTGTGATTGGTCTGATTGGAGCCATATGCCCACTCCTAGAGTCTGCTTCTCCCAAACACATGAACTGACACTTGGGATTATGTTGTACCTACCCACTCCCTGCAAAATATTGGGATGCTATTTCCAGAAGGAGGGAGAATAGATACTGGCCCGGACATAATTAAATGTATTCACCTCAAATGAATATTTACTAGCAGTTTCTACTCCATGTCATTCATAAATATGATAGCTGCTAAAGTTTTGATTGTATTTAGTTAAAAATAATTTAATTAGTCAACTGTGGCTAGGCTAGAGGCTGCTGACTCAGAAACACAGTCCTAAGCCATTATCCAAATCCCTGATAAAAATGTTGAATAGGGCCCAGTGTGGTGACTCACGCCAGTTAATCCCAGCACTTTGGGAGGCTGAGGTGGGCGGATCACCTGAGGTCAGGAGTTCGAGACCAGCCTGGCCAATATGGTGAAACCCCATCTCTACTAAAAAATACAAAAAATAGCCAGGTGTGGTGGTGGGTGCCTATAGCCTCAGGTACTCAAGAGGCTGAGGCAGGAGAATTGCTTGAACCCAGTAAGTGGAGGTTGCAGTGAGCCGAGATCATGCCAATGCACTCCAGCCTGGGCAACAGAACAAGTCTCCATCTCAAAAAAAAAAAATGTTGAATAGGTCATGGGCAGAGATGGAGCCTAGGGCCACACCCCTGGAGACCTTTTCCAGATTAATGTATCGAAGTCAATCATTACCCGTTTGGAATAGTTGTGTAACTAAAATGAACTTAACTACACTGTTATTTGCAGTTGGTATGTGGGGACAGCAGCAGGAGTCTCTACTATTAAAAAAAAAAAAAAAAGAGCTGGCCAGGCATGGTGGCTCATGCCTGTAATCCCAGCACTTTGGGAGGCCAAGGTGAGCGGATCACTAGGTCAGGAGTTCAAGACCAGCCTGGCCAACATGGGGAAACCCAGCCTCTACTAAAAATACAAAAATTAGCCAGGCTTGGTGGTGCATGCCTGTAATATCAGCTACTCGGAAGGCTGAGGCAGTGGAATCACTTGACTCCAAGAGGCAGAGGTTGCAGTGAGTTGAGATCGCACCACTGCACTCTAGCCTGGACGACAGAGCAAGACTCCATCTCAAAAAAAAAAAGCCATCTTTTCCTACAAAACTTGGAAGACAATTTCTCTCTGAGGGTTAATGTGATGGATCAGTGTAGCAATTCATGAGCAGATATTTATGGAACACAGTCTGGACATTATCAGGCTGGCATTGGTGGTTTGATAGTGAACAAAACAAACTGGGCAAGGCCACCTCGGAGCTCAGAGTCTAGCAAAGTCACTGTGAGGAGAGCATAGTATTAACATGCTTAACAATGGATGCTGTTATTATAAAGAAGGCCTTGCCTGGCATGGTGGCTCACACCTGTAATCCGAGCACTTTGGGAGGCCAAGGCAGAAGAATCACTTGAGGCTAAGAGTTTGAGACCACCCTGGGCAACATAGTGAGACTCTATCTCTACTACAAAAAAAAAAAAAAAAAAAAAAGCCAGGCATGGTGTTATGGGCCTGTAGTCCTAGCTGCTTGGGAGGCTGAGGCAGGAGAATTGCTTAAGCCCATGTAGGCAAGGCTGCAGTAAGTCACAATTGTGGTACTGCACTCCAGCTGGGGTGACGGAGCAAGGCCCTGTCTCTGGAAAAGAAAAAAGGCCTTGTCAAGAACAGATGCTAGAAAAAAGGGGCTAGGAGATAATTTACGAACAATTCTATTTAAATATCCTTCAGGGGAGAGGACACTGTGAGCAACAACTTTGACAATTACCATTCCATTGCTAAGGACAATCTGATTATGGAAAAAGGAGACTTCAACCCATCTTAGTGATCTTAACGTAATCATTAAACATGATGATTATGTACCTCCTTACAAACCTTCTGATTATAATTTGGCATCCCAGCCAGGTCTGCCTATAAGCATAGAATGAGTTGACCATGCTTAACTGAATTTCAGTCATGCAAGGCAATTATTCTCCTGTGATCCTGGCATTGTGTTTTTATGCAGTAGCCTCATAAACTTGGATAGCATGAGACTGCTCTTGGGAGAAGAAGCTGCTGTTGGTAAGCTGGTCAGCCATGGTCGATCAATCACCAAGGTGATACCATCATGAGGATCTTGGGGAGATTTAACCAGTTGGAACTCCCTTGGAAACTCCTCCAAATCAAAGCACAGGGACACTCAACCAGCATTTCCTCAGGGTGTTAATAACAAGATTTATGAGAAACGTGTCAAGTGCTCAATGGAGTCTAGACATTTTCTATCTTTGAAATTTCTCAGTGTAGGGAACCCATTGAGAAGATAGATGAGGCATTGCTGGCATGATTGATTCTTGCTTGGCTTCTAGGGACCACTGCTTCTTTCTTTTCTTTCTTTCGTTTCTTTCCTTTCTTTCCTTCCCTCCCTCCCTCCCTCCCTCCCTCCCTGTTTTCCTTCCTTCCTTCCTTCCATCACCTAGGCTGAAGTGCAGTAGTATGATCTCGGCTCACTGCAACCTCCACCTCTGGGGTTCAAGCGATTCTCCTGCTTCAGCCTCTAGAGTAGCTGGGAATATAGGTGCTCACCGCCATGCTCTGCTAATTTTTGTAGTTTTAGTGGAGACTAGGTTTCACCATGTTGTCCATGCTGGTCTCGATCTCCTGACCTCAGGTGATCCATCCCCCTCGGCCTCCCAAAGTGCTGGGATTACAGGCATGAGCCACCACACCCAGCCCCACTGTTTCCTTTCTAATGAAGTGAGAAAATGGTCAGTATTTCTGTCAAAGAAATTCATGAGCCTCTTTAAACGCATGGACTTCAGGCCCTTCTCTCAATCCCCAAAGCTGGAGCACCACATGGAGGAATGCTAGGGTTTGAAAAACAAGAATGTTCAGAATCTTCTCAGAGTATTACATTTTCCAACACAACCATCCCATGTTTGTATAAACAAACAGAGCTGGTCCCACTGGCCTCATCCTTTGTCTGCCATGTTAGGCTGAGGAAGTTTCATGCAGAGCAGAGGTGAAACTAAGAAAGGAGATACAAGAAACCTGCTGTGTAGGGGAGAGGGAAATGGTACCTCTGTCAGTTACGCCGGCAAAGCTAAATGAAAGCCAAATAGATAGAGGTGTTAGGTTTTCAGTCTTTCAAGAGAAGCTCAGGACACAGGCTCTTTGGCTTAAGAACCCCACATTTCCTAGGCACCACAAAAGTAATAGTGGCAGTCTACCAGGTAAGTCAGTGTCAAGAGCTAGGCTGTAATCACTTGCCTTTTGTTGCGTTACAAACCACTCTTGAAACTCTTAGTGGATTGAAACAACAACTTATTTCTCAGTGATTCTGTGGCTTGGCCGGGCATTCTTTCTACTGGTCTTGCCTGGGCCGTTCTTCTGCTGGTTTTGCCTGGGCTCACTAATGAAGCTACAGGTAGCCGCTGGGTCAGCCAGTGTCTGGGGCTCAGCTGGGATGACCTGGCGTCTCTCTCCATGTGGTCCTTCATCCAGCATGATAGTCTCAGGGTACTAAGAAGGTAAGCTCCAACGCACAAGTATTTATCCAGCCTCTGCCTGCATCATGCTTGCTGATGTCTCATTGGCCAAAATGGATCACGTGGCCAAGCGCAGAGTCCGTGTAGGAAGAGTCTATACAAGCACATGGGTACTGAAAGGCTTGATCATTGGGAGCCATTGTTATAATCCACCACACATCTAGATTTTGCTTTGCTTTAGACTGGAATTCTAGCAACTCAGTGTGATAATCCTGGGCGTGTCATGTTGTTCAAACTCTGCAATTGGCTATTGATGTCCCTGGAATGTCTGAGATGTATGGGGTGGCCCAAATACTGCCTCTCTCTGGGAACCCCGGACTTTGGGTTGAGAATGCCTAGTGTATAGTTGACATTGACTCTAAAACTATGTGGCATTCAGAATTCAGCCTGGGCAATGGCGCGTGTGCTGATTTATATTTTACTGCCTATTAGCTGCATAGCCACAACATTAAGCGATTTTGTAATATTATGTTGAACCTTCAATAATTGGGATTCAAGTCTGGATCAATGTTGAAACAGAAACAGGAATAGAAAAATAATCATCAGCCAGATGGAAGAAATTATTAGTTCACAAATGCAGTGTGCTCAGTAATAAAGTCTTTCAAAATGTGGATGACAGGTGCAATCGACTATAACAAGGCCTTCAGTGGGAAGCTTGGGAAGCTCTGCAGAGATGCAGTGACCTTGAAGGTTAAGAACGTGGAGTCAGACAAAACTCAATTTTCATCTCTATTTTGTGACCTTGGGCAAGTTACTTAACCTCTTTTGGACTCAGATTCCTCATCTGTAAAGTGGAGAGAATGACGTGGGGAAGGGAAGGGGGCAGGTCACCAAGAAGATTCATAGAAATAAAGAATGGACAGTGGACATGGTCAGTGCAGCTGTTACTATCATCTGCCCGTAGCCTCAGTTACAATAAGCCAGAGGCAAGATTAACATCTCTTCTTTTTTCTTTCTAATTATTCTGCTCACCCCCATTGCCATAACTACTCCCATTTTCTCTAGCTCTGTTTACTCAGTGGCAGCCTTCTATCAGTCCATCACATAAGAGTATTCTTATTGTAGTCATTTACACTTTAGTATGAATGAACTAGCACTTTTTTGCAGCAATTTTCATTGGAAGCCAGTGGGAAGTGAAAGGCTTTGGCCACCCCACGTCATATATGACTTAAAGCCTGCTTGCAATAGAGAGCCCTTTTGGAATCTCTAAAAGAAAAAACCCTCCTCCTGAAGAACTTCTGAGACCATAGACCTCATAGTGCCCAGCTTTTCCTGGTTCCCAGGTATCATCTCTGAAGGCAGCCATGAATATCTGTTTTAGTTGACTTGAGCCATTTAAATGTTGAAAACCCATCTTAATAACAAAAGCTCTTTGGAGGGACCCTAATTAACTTCTTTAAATTGCTTTCTCTAACCTTTTGGAATTAATGTAATCTGTTCCCCTGTTATTTAAAAAATAAAACAAAACAAAACAAAACAAAAACCCTAGGATACTTCATAAAATTTCTCCCAATTTACTTGGCACCTAACATTTTGTCAAGGAGACATGGTGGCCAACCTTCCCCTGAATGGGTTCGGTTTCTATATAGTCATTCCTTCCGGCTCATGACTTTCTTCTCCATTTGCTGCCCACGGACGCTGAAAATAACTTGTTTTCTGGCAAGCTTGGGATGAGATTCCTTATGATTTAATCAGATCCATAATGAAGCTCTCCCAGCTTTCAGGAGAAAACATCCTGAACTGCAGGGCTCGTTAAGGGCAGGGCCCTGGTGAAAGGGAGGAGCCCCCTGCCTGAACTGCACACTTGGAGCCAGCAGAGCTGCCACAGGGCCGTGCCACACACCCAATGGGGTGCCCCACTGTGGCTGAGACTCCTGGCGGTGCTCCAAGGTATGTACCATGTGAGCTCTGCCTTCTCACTCCCTGTAGCCCAGACTAAAGGCCTAAAGATAATAGGCAGGACATCCCATCTGTAAATACCAGCTGCTTGGTCCAGGAAGAGACAGTTTCATATATATATATATATATATATATATATATATATATATAGAGAGAGAGAGAGAGAGAGAGAGAGAGAGAGGAGGAGGAGGAGGAAGGGGGGGAGGGAGAGAGAGAGAGAGAGAGAGAGAGAGAGAGAGACAAAGATAGAACTGGTCTCTATATCAGACCTGATCTATCACACAAAGATAGATACAGGCTGAAGCCAGGAATCACTATATTGTTCCAAACAGATGTTAAATATATCTGAAGAGCACA
>CAUYLG010052061.1:0-76061 GCA_963573385.1 Cacajao melanocephalus | reverse complement strand
CTCTGCCGCCAGGCTGGAGTGCAGTGGCGCAATCTCGGCTCACTGCAACCTCCGCCTCCTGGGTTCCAGCGATTCTTCCGCCTCAGCCTCCCGGGTAGCTGGGACCACAGGCGCGTGCCACCACACCCGGCTAATTTTTTTGTATTTTTAGTAGAGACGGGGTTTCACCATGTTGGCCAGGATGGTCTCGATCTCTTGACCTCGTGATCCGCCCGCCTTGGCCTCCCAAAGTGCTGGGATTACAGGCATGAGCCACCGCGCCCGGCCCCAAATTTGGCATTTTTAAAGCCATTATGAGTTTAAATACTTTCTGAATAATTTCCAGCCTCACTCGCTTTCTCTTGTCCTTCTGGAATTCTGATGACATCCACGTAAGATCCTTTGTTATAGTTCTGCAGGTCCCCGAAGCTGTGTCCTTCCCTACACCCCTTAGTCTGTTTATTCTCTGTTGTTCATATCAGGCAATTTCTCCTGTTCCAGCTTCAAGTTCACTAATTCTTCCCTCTGTTTGATTCATTCTGAGGTTGAGCTCATCCCCTGAGCTTTTCAAATTTTGGTTATTAAATTTTTCAGTTCCAAAATTTCTATTTGCCTTTTTCTGTATTTTCTTTATTACTGTGCTGAGACTCTACTTTTTCAGTTGTCTCAAGCTTGTTTTTAATTGCTTATTGAAGCATTTTATGATGGCTGCTTTAAAATGCTTGTCATATAATTACATCTGTGTCGTCTCAGTATTAGCATCTGTGGATTGTCTTTTCTCATTCAAGTTGAGATTTTCCAGATTCTTGGTATGATAAGTGATTTTCTATTGTATCCTGAACATTTTTGGTATTGTAAGACTTACATTTTAAAAAAATATTGCTTGTTTCAGCAGGCCTCTGCTAATGCCATGTCAGCAGGGAAAGGGAGGGTCGTCTCCCTATAGTTGTGCAAAGGTGGAAGTTTAGGCTCCCACTCAGGCTTTGCTGATGGGGATGGGGGCCACAATTTTTTTTTCCCGTGGTGTTTGTCTGGAATAGGGTGGTTATTGTCTAAAAGTTTTCTTCTGGCCAGGCGCAGTGGCTGACACCTGTAACCCCAGCACTTTGGGAGGCCAAGGTGGGTGGATCACTTGAGGTCCAGAGCTCAAGAACAGCCTGGCAAACATGGTAAAACCCCATCTCTAATAAAAATACAAAAATTAGCTGGGCATGGTAGCATGCACCTGTAATCCCAACTACTCGGGAGGCTGAGGCAGGAGAATTGCTTAGACCTGGGAGGCAAAGGTTGCAGTGAGCCGAGATTGTGCCACCGCATTCCAGCCTGGGTGACAGAGCAAGACTCCGTCTTAAAAAACAAAAAAAGGTTTCTTCTTGCTAGGATATGCGTTTCCTGACCCTTTGGGTAGAGAGAAACTGGCTTTCCTGTGGCTTCTGTCTGTGCCTGCTGCCAGGCTGCCAGCTTCTCCAGCATCCACTCTGTGCTATATCAGGAAAAAAGGAAACCTGGGGAACTCACCATCGTGTCTTTCCTCAGGCCCTAAGGCCCAAGCTGTTTTGCCTTCCGCCACCTCCCAGCCTTTCAGCCTTCAGATTTTGTTTTATATAGAACATCCATGGAGTTTAGTTGTACTTAGCAGGAGGAAGAGGAAAAAGTGCACTAACATCTTGTCCCTGAACAGGCAACCACCCACTTGGTATTTAGCAAGTAGAAAGGAACCCTCTCTCAATACTTCCAACCTCCAGCTCTGGTTAATTATCTAAAAGGCTGATGAATGGAACAATTACAAAGGTCTCTGCTATAGTTCCTGCCCATTTTATCACCTAGTCAAATTAGGCATTAATTCATTCATTTAAAAACTGCTATTATGAGAATTAAGCTCAGATTTTACCAGGGTGTATACCAAACCTGAAAAGCACATGTTGCCAAGAATGTATACAGCCACATGAGAAAAATGACTCAAGTGAAATGAGGGTGTAAAATGTTAAGGACAGAAAGTTGAGTGCTTTAATGTTATGTTCATAGTGAAAATTCCCTCAATGTGTTTGTGAGGAAATGGGCTTTCCAGGATTCCAGTTAGCTGGGGACAGAGAAATGGATTGGAATATCTAGGTGTTGACTTTGCTTTTTCCCTGGGAGAGGATAGGGTTTTGCTGATGCCGGGTTTTGCTCAAGATTGAGTTAGAGCCTCTCGGGGCACCTGGGCTCTGAGCCAGCGCGTGGCACACCTGTTCCAGCTCTGTGGGAGCACCTCTGCCTCAGTCCATGGCTATGACCATGGCTAAATAAGCCGAGAGTACCTCATCTAAACTCACAGGGTGTAAGTGTGTGGTCTTTCCCTGCCAGCGTGTGTGCTACAAAGCAGCATGATCACAGTTATGTAAAAATATACACAGAGGAAAAAAATGCTGGAAGGATACTCAAATGTTAACTACGGATATTTCTGGATGATGGAATTATGGAGATTTAATAGTTGTTGAACTTTTCTATATTTTCAGAATTTTCTTTTTTTTTTTCACGAATAAAGCACGTGACACCATTTTCAGGTCTACGTGATTGTGGAAAATGACTATTGATGCATTACTAAATTTAGCTTCCTATCATTTTATTTAGGAGTTTAGGGGGTTGATATTCGCAGGTGAACTTCATATTTATGTTTACATATTTTACATTTTGGGGAAGATTTTTGGCAGGTTTTGTATCATGGTGGTTTTAGTGTAAAAGAATAAATTCAATAGTGTTTTACCTTTTCATAGTGTTCTGGGAAATTTTAAGTAGTATGAAAGTTATCCATTCCTTGAAAGTTTAAAATAATTTGTCACCAGTAAAACCATCTAATCTCAGAAGCTTTTAGAATGGCGATTCTTTGATATCTTTCACAATTTATTATTTGGTTATTGCCCATTAATTCTTTTGTCAAATTTTAAATTATTTTTCCCCAAAAGATCCTATTTAATTTATATTTTCAACTTTATTACCATAAAAGTGATATCATATTCTCTCATAATAAAAACATGGTGTCTATTGTATTACTTCATTTCAAATTTTTCCTTTCTTATTTCTTCATTATATTTGCCAAAAGTATTCTATTTTATTTTCAAAGAAACAGCTTTTGATTGATATACAGTAGTAATTGTAGTATATTCTGACTTTACTGCTACATTTTTCATGTTTATTTATAATGCTTTTATAAACTTCTTGAGTTGAAGGCTTGTTTCAGCTATGTTTACTCTTCCTTAATAATAGAAGCCTTTGGGACTATCATTCTGCCTCTGAGTATACCCATGGTTGCAGGCCATCATCCTTGTTATGTTTTTAATTTCCTTACTTTCTAAATAGATCACTGAAGTAGTTTTTAAGTCTTGTTTGATCAAATGGTCATTTAGAAGAAAGATTTTCAATAGCTGATGACAGTTAAGTGGGATAAACATTACACTGAGGTCCAAAAATAAACAGGATGGGAATGTATAATAGCTTAACACATGTCGAAACTTAAGTGGTCAGTGGCTTCAGCCTGGAGCAGGAACCTTATTGCTGTTTTGAGCCTATTTGGAAAAGGTGAGAGGAGGGACAGGCAGCACAGCTCATTAACTCTGAACCAGGAGTGAGATGGGAGTAGCGAATGGCCTGAGGAAGGGATTAGGCCATAAAGAAGACTTATGCACCACTATGATATCCCAAAGGGCCCTGAAACCTTCTGTTGGCCTTAGGGAACAATAAAAGTCAACAGAACCTGCACATTTAGCAGAGGAGAAACTCAGTAATATAGGAGGCCCATAAACTTGGACATAAATTAAGTCTCATATTTCACTGCTGATGCTATCGTAGCATCTGGAACTCTTTCAGTTACAAACCAAAGAATTCGGAGATCCTCCTGACCAGCCCATTAGGCCATTTACACAGTCGTATCAGGGAGTGAGGTGCTGAATCCCAACATCCCATTTAAGAGGAGTGTTCAGACACAAGGCTTGGTCCCCAATTTGAGATACCAGAGAGCACAGATGTCACCTTGTGGGGTCCTGGTTACTTCCTGGGTTTGTACCCTTTATGACATAAAATGTCATAGATGACAATAAGCCATTAGTTCCCAACCAGCTGCCAGATCCTCTGCTCACTCGCTTAGAGGGGTGCCGTGGCTTGTGGAATCTGCTTCAACAATTGAAACATTTCTCAGTTTAGAATCCCTGAGTTTACAGCATCGCTACCTGACTACTGACATTTTCTAAAAAATATAATTTCTTTTGTTTAGGATTCAGCCCTGCTTTTGGATTTATCAGCTTTATTATTTTTTTTTGATGGGTGAAGAATGTTCTCTTGCAGATGAACCAAGGCAAAAAGGCTATTGCTTGGAACTCTGGGTCATATTGGGAACAAAGTTTTACTTTTAGTTGAATAAAGACCCATGTGTGGCCCCACCTTTACAAATAAAGGAAAAATACAATAATGTACAGACATTCACTGGTTCCCAAATATTCCTGGGCTTGTTGATAGTTTTTCTGAATGTAATGTAATAATATGTTTATTTAATAATAAAAGTCCATCAGAGAACAGTCCAGTCCCTATACAGCCATCTTCTCTGGACCAGGGCTTTGAATGGGGCAGAGGCCTCTCGCCTGTCCTTCAGACGGAAGTATTCTTGGAGGTCTGTACATGTCACTGGGCAGCATGGAAATGGCTCTGGATCTTGTTATGTATGGACATGAATTAAGCTGGGAGTCCAGATGGTGGAGGGCCCTGGAGGACGCCAGACTTGTCCCCTATAAAAGGATTCTCTGAAAGCCTTGCGTTGCCTTGGCCAGGCCCCCTCTGCACCACAGAGCTTGGCAAGACCAGTTTGCAGCTGCATTTCCCGCCTGTCCTGGGCACTGTTTGTGAGACTGTGACAAGTGGCAGCTGCCTTCTGGTGACACAAACTTGCCTCCCCTGCTTTCAGGCGGGTGGTGCCACTAGAGACACTGTTGAAAAGCCCTTCTTGGCCCAGAGAGAACCTCAAGCAGGGAATTCAACATCCTTTCTTGACAACTGGGATGGGAGCTGCCATGTGGCCTGGGCCCAGCCATGAGAAAGCTGAGAAGATCCACTGGGACAACTCCTCCCCTGGCAGAGAGAGTTGAACGCGTGGATGGAGTGACGGCCATCTGGTGGGCATGTGGGAACCAGGGTGCGTGGGATGGGAGGCGCTGCCTCTTTGGAGGCTGAGCTGGCCGGCTGGCGGGTGGGATGGCTGTGCCAGGGGTTGGGGGCCATTGTGCTCCAGCTGCCAAGAGTGAGTTGGCTGCCCCAGATGAGTGAATAACCTCAGCAGTGTTTCATCTGACCTGCTCACAGGACACAGTTTATGAGGGCTTCTGACTTCCTCTGAATGCTTTCCCTGCCACTGCAGCTGCTGGATGTGGGCAGGGAAGTGCCCACTCAATGGTTTTTCAGGCGCCTGGCCTATGGGGAAACGCTGGGAGATTCTGGGCTGCAAGAATTGCCTGATACTCTCAGCTTCTTTCTAGCCCTTTCCTCAGGGGTTAGAGTCCCAGGGACTGCTTGTAGAGGTGAAATCATGTTGAGGGCACCTCTAAACCCATCTGCTGCCTACTTCAATCCTGGAAGAGACAGGTTCTGCTGTCAGGAACACCTCCTTTACCGCAAGCAATAGGAGTGTCTGAAGGCAACAACCCATTAGAGATCCTGCCACCCATGTACTTATTGATAATAGTCCTCCCATTTATTCATATATATTTTCAGTTCGAGGAGAATAGTGCTGCCTCAAACTGCCATCCTCATGGAAACTCCGTAATCCACATGGCAATAACGCTTTACCAGAGCTCTTTGACTTAAAAAAAAAAAAGCTTCATTAAGATATAATTTACATACCACTCATTTAAAGTATAAAATTCAATGTTTTTTTTTTAAAATAATCTTCATAGGATTGTACAACTATCACCATGATCTAATTTTAAAATATTTTTTGTACCCCTTAAAAGAAACCAGCACTTTGGGAAGCTGAAGCAGGTGGATCACCTGAGGTCAGGAGTTTGAGACCAGCTTGACCAATACAGTGAAAACCCATCTCTACTAAAAATACAAAAAATAATTTGCTAGGTGTGGTGGTGTGTGCCTGTAGTCTCAGCTCCTCAGGAGGCTGAGACAGGAGAATCGCTTGAACCCAGGAGGCAGAGGTTGCAGTGAGCTGAGATCGTGCCACTGCACTCCAGCCTGAGTGAAAGAGCGAGAGTCTGTCTCCAAAAAAAAAAAAAAGAAAGAAACTGTGTACCTACAGTAGTCAATTACCCTCCTCCCACTCCAAGCAGCTCCCCTTGCCCCCAGCCCTAAGCAAGCACTAATCTGCTTTCTGTAGCTGTAAATCTGCCTATTCTAGACATTTCATAGAGATGGAGTTATATAAGTATATGGTCTTTTGTGACTGCTTCACTTAGTGTAATGTTTTCAAGGGTCACAGTTCTTTACATATTCTGGACACCAGTTGTTTATCTGATATGCACTGTGCAAATACTGTCTGGTTTGTGTGTGTGTGTTTTTTTTTTTTTTTTGAGATGGAGTCTCTCTCTGTAGCCCAGGCTGGAGTGCAGTGGCACAATCTCCACCCACTGCAACCCCGCCTCCCTGGTCCCGGTTCAAGCGATTCTCCTACCTCAGCCTCCCAAGTAGCTGGGATTACAGGTACAAGCCACCATGCCCAGCTAATTTTTGTATTTTTTTTTTTTTTTAGTAGAGATGGGATTTCACCATGTTGGCCAGTCTGGTCATGAGCTCCTGACCTCGTGATCTGCCTGCCTTGGCCTCCCAAAGTGCTGGGATTACAGGTGTGAGCACCGCGCCTGGCCTGTGGTTTGTGTTTTTACCTCCTTGATGGTATCATTTGCTATAGCACAAACATTTCTAATTTTGCTGTAGTTTAAGTAACCTATTTTTTTCTTTTGTCACTTGTTCTTACTTGACTCTGCTTAATAGTAACAGATGCTTAAATGTGTAGGATTCTTTAACTTTTTTTCAAAGCATTTTCAAGTCCTACCTCTAAACCTCACAACAAACCAATGGAGTAGGAAAGTCAGCTATAGTTATGTCTACAGAAGGCAGAGCAGAGAGGTTCAGTGACTTACTCTAGGCTGCACATGAAGTTAGTGGAGGAGGGAGGTTGAGCTCAGATCTCCAGCTCCTAATGCTATCCTGTGTTCTCTGAGGAGTAAAACTTTCCCAACAGGTAGGGATAAATTACCAGCCTTTCTGGCCCCAATCGGATACAGTTAGTTCATTTTGCCCTGTGAGGCAAGATGGTACATAGTGGACGACCCAGGTGGACATTTTACTGCCTCTGCTTGCTGGCTATGTGACCTCTGGGAAGTTACTTACCCTCTCTGAGCCTTGGCCACCTCCTTGACATTAAAGGCGCTAACAAAAGTAACAACCTCATAAGGTTGCCAGGTGAGTTAAATGAGAACATGCTCATAACATTTTTTTTTTTTTTGACGGAGACTTGCTCTGTCACCCAGGCTGGCGTGCAGTGGCGCTATCTTAGCTCACTGCAACCTCTGCCTCCCAGGTTCAAATGATTCTCCTGCCTCAGCCTCCTGAGTAGCTGGGATTATAGGCACCCGTCACCATGCCCAGCTAATTTTTGTATTTTTAGTAGAGATGGGGTTTTGCCATGTTGGCCAGGTTGGTCTTGAACTCCTGACCTCAGGTGATCCACCTGCCTTGGCCTTCCAAAGTGCTGGGATTACAGGTGTGAGCCACTGTGCCCGCCCTCAGAACATTCTTAACATAGTGCCTAGCACATAGCAAATGCTCAATTAATAGTTAATATTATTCTTTAAATTTTAGTAACTGTAATGCTTCTTCCAACATAGTAGTCTAACCAAGTATGAATTCTTCCGCTTTACCTGCATTATTAACTCACATTACCCATCTGGTCATTTTGTAGAATTATAAAATGTTTTCTCAGGAAGGAACTGAAGAGATCAGCTAGTCCAACTCCCCAGAAAAGGTAAGTGGTGTATACAAGACCACACAGCAAATGAGTTTTCCAACACTGCCTCTCAGAAGTCCCCTCTTCTGTTTCCATAAACCTGGCTACTTCAGTGCAAAGTTGCAGATAGCTCTGATCTTTTTTTTTGTCCCCAGAGACAGGGTCTTGCTATGTTGGCCAGGGTTGTCTAGAACTCCTGGTCTCTAACAGTCCTCCCAGCTTGGCCTCCCAAAATGCTTGGATAATACGTGTGAGCCATCACGCCTGGCCCGGACAGCTCTGGTTTTGAACAAGGTCAAAGGAAGCTTCCAAGAGAGACTGGAAGGGCCCAGAGAGATGGCAGTGCCTGGATCTTAGTCTGGAAACACGTTTGGCTCCTGAATACCCTCTTTCTAACCCAATCTCTATCTGAACAAACCAATTCCATTTCTCTCCTGTGTTTAAAGCAAATAAAGTGAGCTCTGAATGTCAGCAGCATGTGGTGTTTAATTTGCATCTCACCAAGGAATACAAGACTTAAGGATGATGAGCAAAAAAGATTTTTATGGAAACCAAATTACAGCATCTGAGACACAGGCTTGTGGCCGTATCAGCTCAAGCTGTGATCCTGTTAGCTGTCATAAATCAAGCTGGGTTTGTTCCTCGGATGAGGACTCTCAGGGCAAATGTGTAAAATATTACTCAGGTGTTTCTGCAGGGAGTGCTGTTCACAAGGGCCTTTTCAAAGGCTATGTCACGGAGCACAGCTGATAGACTGTGTCTGGTAACAGGGAACAGGGACCACAACTAAAATGAGTGTAAACACAGTAAGAACATGCATGTCTTGCCATCAGAAGCCCTAAGAGGGGGCGTGCCCAGAACTGGGTAATTCTGAGGCTCAGCGGTTTCACCAAGGACTTGGGCTCTGTCTTTCCTCACTGCCACCCTTGGCTTGTCTTCAGGCAGACTCTCCTCTCTGCCCGGATGGCTGCTGTGGTCCTCACACACAGATGACAGTGTCCAGAGAAAGGGATATTGCTGCCCCATGTCCTTATTACCCTCGCTGTGGAACTGGTTTAGTCATGGGCATGTGGTGACATTCAAGCCGCTGATGGGCTTGGACAAGATGATTTCTGCAGTCCTTGTCACTTCTAATATCCGCTGATAAATGTATAGTTAGTTAAAAAGAAAAAAACAGGCCAGGTGTGGTGACTCACACCTGTAATCCCAGCACTTTGGGAAGCTAAGGTGGGAGAAGTGCTTGGGGCCAGGAGTTTGAGACCAGCCTGGGCAACACAGTGAGACCCCTGACTCTGCAAAGTCAAAAAAATTAGCCAGGGGCACACCTGTAGTCCTAACTACTTGGAGGCTGAGGTGAGAGAATCACTTGAGCTAAGGAGTTAGAGATTTCACTGAGCTATGATTGCACTACAATATTCCAGCCTGAGTGACAGTGAGGCCCTGTCTGCAAAAACACACAAAAAACCCCCAAAGACCCTCTGACACTTTGGGTATTTGTCCCCTCCAAATCTCATGTTGAAATTTGATCTGCCTTGTTCAAAGTGGGGCCTATGGGACGTGTCTGGGTCATCGGGGAGGATTCCTTATGAATGGCTTGGTGCCCTCCCCAGATAATGAGTGAGGTCTCACTTGATTAGTTTACGCAAGAGCTGGCTGTTTAAAGGAGCCTGGTACCTCCTCCTCTTCTCCCTCTTCTCGTCATGTGACACATCTGCTTCCGCTTTGCCTTCCACCATGAGTGGAAGCTTCCTGAGGCCTCACCAGACACAGATGCTGGTGCCATGCTTCCAGTGCTGCCTGCAGAATCATGAGCCAAATAAACCTCTTTTCTTTATAAATTACCCAGCCTCAGGTATTCCTTTATTGCAATGCAAAAAGACTAACGCACCATTTTTTTTAGTTACTTATCCTTAGAGAAGCCTAACCTGAATTTCCAACTAGAAGCTGTGTTAATTCCTATTTTAATTCCTTCTGTTTCTCCCATTTAGGCTGATGAGCAATGGCAAGGCCAAGAAAAGACCAGAGAACCCTGGAGCCAGAGTCACAGATGATTCGCTCCTGCTAATCTTCAGTTGACTGTAACAAGCTGCCTGGTGTTTCCTCTCTAAATTCACACACAGGATTGCTGTGTAACAGCCGAGCATGTGCCAAATTCCTGGCTTTGCTACCTCTAGGATTCTAGGTAATTCCCATCATAACTAAGTCTGCTATGCCAGGGTCTGCAGTGGGTAGAGATTTCTCATCTTGCTGTGTATAAAGCGATTTCAAGGGATCTGTCTGCAACCACGTTCACCTAGAGCATTTTGGATTTCAGGTTTAGGTGGGTGAGGACTTTTCTGCCATGAATGGTCGGTGCCCCTTGCTTGGCAATATTGCTCTGCACCCATGTGTGCCTGGTACTGTTCTGAGTGTGGTGGGGCAGAAGGTACACGGTTAATCATGTCCTTGTAGTTGGAGGGCCTAGAATAATGTTCAAGAGAAAACAGTGTACGTCAAGTGCTCAATGCAGAAATAAAATTTCTAGTCCTAATTCTTTGTTCTAAGACTTTAGAGACCAGGGGAAAGAACAAGAAGTAAAGTTTCCAGGCAGGAATCCTTGGAGGAAGTGGGGCCTGAAACACTGAGTAGGATTTGCTAGGAAAAGACAGAAGGGGCCAAGCTCCAGGCAAAGCGGGTAGAATAACAGGAGGCTGGGATTCGCAGGGCGGGTTGTGTGGGGGAAGCTGAAATAGACGCAGGCCACAGCGAGGAACCATTTATCCTTCCTTCAATTTTATAGCATCCAGCACCAAGCAGCCCTTCTATTTAGAAATGTGGGTGATAAGGAAGAGAGCTAAAAAAGCAGACTGGGGCACAGGGCACGGTGGCTCATGCCTGTAATCCCAGCACTTTGGGAGGCAGAGGTGGGTGGATCACCTGAGGTTAGGAGTTCGAGATCAGCCTGGCCAACATGGCGAAACCCTGCCTCTATTAAAAATACAAAAATTAGCCAGGTGTGGTGACACATACTTGTAGTCCTAGCTTGGGAGGCTGAGGCAGGAGAATCGCTTTAACCCAGGAGGTTGAGGTTGCAGTGAGCCAAGATTAGGTCACTGTACTCCAGTCTGAGCAACAGAATAAGCTTCTGTCTAAAAAAAAAAAAAAAAAAAGCCAGACTGGGATTGCCTGCTATATGGTGTGAAGCTGAAATTCTATAAGCAAATCTATGTAATTTAAATAAGACTATACCAACTAGGACGTGCTGAGAACAATACAGGACCAGGGGTCTCTACCCCTACTTTGGTATAGTCACTGCTGGAGTGGAGGGAAAATGAGTCCAGGGTGGATGGGTTCTCCCTCAACCATGGTGACTCATTCGGAATGCACTGCAGAGTCCTATGCCCCCAAAGGACTCTCAGGGAGGTGGTCCTGACTGAAAATGGAACCCAAGTACAGATACTGAGAATGAGCCCAACCCATAAGAGGCAAATTACCATGAAGACATTTTATTCAAGGGAAGGAATGTTAAAGCCAGGCCTTTGTTTCTTTAAGGTTTGCTGAAAATAGAAAGGTTGTTTTATGGGCAGCTGAGCAAAGAGAGAGAAGGCAGAGAGGGGGTGGTAAGAAAAAGAAGGGGGAATGAAATAAACTAGAATGCGGTCAATATAATTTTATTTGCTTTATTATTCCTGAGTGTGGTGCCAATAAGTCTGAGTTCTGCGACTCCCAGCTCCACCATCACAGAGAATGTGAGCAATCTCACTTCCAGAAATGAGCTGCCCACTAAAAGGAAAAGCATCACCACATCACAGAACAGACCAATAAAATTCTCAGCCCAGCCCAGCCTGATTGGATGGAGTCCTCCCAGCAGGGTCTGAATGACCTGTGCATCAGTGCTGGAGGACAAGCCAGGCCTGCCAGGCTGCAGCCCATTTTTTCATTAAACTCACACCAAGGGGTCAGTGGATGCAGAGTCAGGCCCAGGCTGGGCATGGGCACAGGCAGGACGACTCAGACATATACCGGAGACAGTCCTTGCCAACAGGGAGCTCCTGGTGGGAGCTCTGGTTCATGCCTTTGATCAGAATGACTCTGCTTCGAACGAAGGTAGCCTTGCTTTTTTCCACTGCAGAAAAATGAGAGTTCCAAAGAGACTTTTGGTGGTCGAAGGGAGAGAGGACAGGAGGAACGTATTTAGTCAGACTTCACAGCATGCCTGGCAGCGTGTGCCTCAGTTAACTCCAAGGAGCAAAATGCATTTGGGACCTTCAATTTTTTTTGTTGGCCTTTTTTTTTTTAAAACTTACAAGATAGGCCTTTTCTGATGGCAAATAAGGGCAATCAGCAGCTTCCCCATTCCTGGAGCCAGGACCTGCTACATCATTTGCAGTGCAAAATGCAAATGGGAGCCCCTTGTTCAAATGGTAAGATAAAAGTGCCATCCTAGGCACTCAAAATACAAAGGTTCTTCCTTTCTTCTGTGGTCTCTCAATTGGTCAAGGCGTTTTAATTTGCTATTTAATGTCATGCTTTCAGGGCAATGGAATACTTATGGGGTGAGTGTAGGATCTCACAGGCATCTGGAGGCTCACCCTGCAATTTGGAATGTGCAAGGAGCTCACCACCTGCTGGTTTCCCCTCCTGCCAGCCCAGGATGGGCAGGCAATGCCCTGGCTGGGGTTAGTGAGGTCGAGCCAGGTATCTCTGTGTCTCATGGGCCCAACCAACATGGGAGAGAAGACATCCCTATGGTAACTGCAACCTTTGAACTGGGACACATGAGGCTCCTGGGTTAGGGTGAGGGAGAAGCTCGCCCCCCTGCCCAGCCACCCACTGCATGTGCCCTTGTACTGTCAGCTTGGGGCAAAACGCAGGTGCCATGTCTGGGCCTGTGAGCCCTGTCCTGACCTGGCGTGCACCCATGCTCTCCTGGGGTGCTGGATGGCAGCAGTCACTGTGTAGGGTGGAGCAGGGAAGGTCGGGTGGGGCCAGGGCAGTAGGCTGGAGCTGGCAGCTGAGAGGAACCCGTGGGAGCCAAGGCTCTGAGCCCAGGCAGACGCTCCATCATTCCTTTGGACTTCATTTACAAAACACGAGTTCAAAGATGAATTTATTAAGGATTTCAAGATGGCAACCACAGAACACTAAACTAAGTAAGAGGCCATCTGTGTACAGGGCCTTGGGAGGCTGCACAGGTTGCTAGTCCTGCCTGGAGCCACCAGGTTTCTTCTACCTTTGTCTTCCTCTAAAAGAAAATGCCCAAGCCACAGCTGCCTCTTAGATTCTGGGGACTGTTGCCTTCCGAGGGCACCCAGCTCCTGCAGATCATCTACCCAGCCACCTATCTGCTTGAATTTCCCTAGGTGCTCACTAGTATAAAGGTGGAAGAGAATTTTCCAGACTATCTCCAGGTAACCAAGGAGGTGACAGTTTGGGAAGCTTACAGAAAGCTCTGTGGAGACAGAATTTTAAACAAGCTGGAGCCCCATGTAATTAAAATAATTTTGAATTAAAACTACCACTTCAGTAATTGCTTTTACATTGTAATATTTACTACCATTGCCATTGTGTAACTTACCTCATTAGTTACTGCTGGAAAAAAATTAGTCAATGAATAATTAAAAGGATGTGATAACCAAGGGAGTAATGGTGCTTAAGAACAGAGCTTGAAGGAGTGTCACCCACACACAGCCCCATTAATGAGAGCTTTGCAGTCCAACGCCACTTGCAAGGAGGTGAGGCCCTGGCCCATCACCTCCTGTTATTAGAGGTCAACAGAAAATCTCTTTAGCCTCGTCACAGACGTGGAAACAGGTCAGGAATTCTCCTCAGTGACAGCAAAAAAAGCTTCCACTTTATCATGGCAGACAGTTCTTGGCACAAGTAACTCAGCAAAAACACAAATTTGAAAGAAATAGCACCCAAAGGCCAGCCTGGTGCTGAGGCTGCCAGCCATGCTTCAGAGAAAGTGGCAGTCTCATGTTTGCCCTCAGGAGACTCAGGAAGGAGGGGAGCAAGTGGGAGCTCTGCCAGATGCCTCTGACCTGCACACGGCTCCACCCTCCTTGGTTTCCAAACAGGCCCAACGCTTGCAGCAAGCACAACACACACTCGACACATAGTCTCTCACGGAAAATCTGGAGGAACAGTTGTGCACAGCTCCTGCTGGAAGTGAGATGCTTATTCTACTGTTTGGAAAGAGAGAGCATTCATTTTCAAGGAAGCTTTCTTGAAGGGCGACATAGAATTTTGACTTAAGTTGCATCCACTGTTTGTGTACAGATAGATGGTCTTTCAAGATCTGGACATTTTCTTATGTAATTTCCAAGAAAGATAAAATACTTTCGGAGAATATTTTTTTTTTCTTAATGGTCTTTCAGTCAAAATATCATTAGTGTAGGGTTGCCAGGCAAAGTACAAGGCACCCTGTGATACCTGAATTTCAGATAAACAATGAAAACTATGTAATATTAGGGACACATTTAGACTACAAAATTATTCATTGTTCCTGGATTTTTATTTGCTAAATCTGGCAACCTTAGGTTTTCAATCTTTCTTATCCATCCAACATAAAGATAGGTGGTGCTGAGCACAGAGAGGGCTTTCCTGGAGGGTTTGTGTATGGATTACTTAAGGAAGATAAGTGACACCTGGAAACAGCATTAACATTAAATCACGTGCAGGAGATTTCCTGCTTGAAATTTTGCAAAGTGTCTTCTGGGTTGTATGACAGGATCCTAGACGAAATGACAAGTGAGAGGATTAATTATAATTAATCACAGAAGGAAAGTTTGGGGGCCTGGGAATTCATATTTCAGGCTGCCAAAGCTATTTAAAAAGCAATGTAATACAACAGTTGTGATGGAAGAACACTCAGAAGATAAAAGTAAAGCAGTGATAAAATATCATATGAGTCTATTTCAAAGCTGCAAAATTCAGGGTTAAAATATTTCTCTTTAGAGCTTTTGAATTAGTTGAAGGGGATGAAAGGCAAGCTTTGTGTAACTACTTTTCCAGTGAAATAAAACCTGTTTACATCTTGGCGACTGAAACACCTTCCAGCTAATTTAGAATTCTCAAGTGGCCATATGAAGAGATTAGAATTTCTATAAAAAGAAATGTCCCAGTTGCGTTCCAGTTCAGGTATAGAGAATGCAGTTACCGAAGGGTCTTCCATTCATCCCAACCAGCCGCGTGCTACCCATCTGAAGCTGCTGCGTTTGGACACTAGAACATTAGGAGATGTTATTTTATTCAACAGAACCAGCTTGGTAGAAATGTTGGAATTTAATAAAGACAAGCTCTCTTTGTGGTGTTTTACCGAAAGAACACACTATCTGCAAAGCTAGAGACCATTTCCCAAGCTCATGTCGATCGCTATTGTCAGTTTTATTTTTATACTACATAAAAGTGGAAAATTCCTATGAAAGGCTGCTTTCTTTCTTTTCTCTTCCTTTTCATCTCTCTCCCCTCCCTACCTTCCTTCTTTCTCTCTTTTTCTTTCTTTTTTCTCTCTTCCCCCTCCCTCTGTCCCTCCCTTCCCTCTCTCTGTCCCTCTCTTCCCTCTCTCCCTCCCTCCCTCCCTCCCTCCCTTCCTTCCTTCCTTTCCTTCCTTCCTTCCTTTCTTCCTTCCCTTTCTTTAACTTTTAAGTTCAGGGGTACATGTACAAGTTTGTTATATAGGTAAACTTGTGTCATAGGGATTGATGTGCAGATTATTTTGTCACCCAGGTGTTAAGCCTATTATCCATTAGTTATTGTTTCTGATCCTCTCCCTTCACCCACCCTCCACCCTCTGACAGGCCCCAGTGTCTGTTGTTCTTTATGCGTCCATGTGTTTTCATCATTTAGCTTTCACTTATAAGTGAGAACATGCGGTAGTTGGTTTTCTGTTTCTGCTTTAGTTTGCTAAGGATAATGGCCTCCTGTTCCATCCATGTTCCTGCAAAGGACATGATTCCATTCTTTTTTATGGCCGCATAGTAGTATAGTATTCCATGGTGTATATGCACCACATTTTCTTTATCCAGTCCACCACTGATGGGCATTTGGGTTAATTCCACAACTCTACTATTGTGAATAGTGCTGCAATGAATATATGCATACATGTGTCTTACAATATAATTTATATTCCTTTGGGTATATATGCAGTAATGGTTTGCTGGGTTGAACAGTTCTGTTTTTATGTCTTCGAGGAATCACCAGTGTCTTCCACAATGGCTGAACTAATTGACCTACTCACTCCCACCAACAGTGTATAAGCATTCCTTTCTCCGCAACCTCGACAACATCTGTTATTTTTTGGACTTTTACATGATAGCCATTCTGACTGGTGTGAGATGGTATCTCACTGTGGTTTTGATTTGCATTTCTCTAACGATCAGTGATGTTGAGCTTTTTTTCATATGCTTGTTGACCACATGTATGTCTTCTTTTGAAAAGTGTCTGATCATGTCCTCTGCCTACTTTTTAATAGGGTATTTTTTTTCTTGTAAATTTGTTTAAGTTCCTTATAAATGCTGGATATTAGAGCTTTGTCAGATACATAGTTTGCAAAATTTTTCTCCCATTCTGAAGGTTGTCTATTTACTCTGTTGATGGTTTCTTTTGCTGAAGCTCTTTAGTTTCATTAGATCCCATTTATCAACTTTGCTTTTATTGCAATTGCTTTTGGCATCTTTGTCATGAAATCTTTTCCCATTCATATGACCAGAATATTGCCTAGGCTATCTTCCAGGGATTTTATAGTGTTGGGATTTCATACTTAAGTCTTAAATCTATCTTGAGTTGATTTTTGTATATAGTATAAGGAAGGAGTGCAGTTTCAATTGTCTGCATCTGGCTAGCCAGTTATCCCAGCCCCATTTATTAAATAGGGAATCCTTTCCCTATTGCTTGTTTTTGTCAGCTGTGTTGAAGATCAGATGGTTATAGGTGTGTAGCCTTATTTCTGTGTTCTCTATTCTGTTCCATTGGTCAATATGTCTGTTTTTGTACCAGCACCATGCTGTTTTGGTTACCATAGCCCTGTAGTATATTTTGAAGTTGGGTAGTGTGATGCCTCCAGCTTTTTGTTCTTTTTGCTTAGGATTGCCTTGGCTATTCAGGCTCTTTTTTTGGTTTCATATGAATTTTAAAATAGTTTTTTTCTAATTCGGTGAAGAATGTCAATGGTAAGTTTAATGGGAATAGCAATGAATCTATAAATTACTTTGGGCAGTATGGCCATTTTCATGATATTGATTCTTCCTATTCATGAGCATGGAATGTTTTTCCATTTGTTTGTGTCCTCTCTGATTTCTTTGAGCAGTGGTTTGTAGTTGTGTTTGAAGAGGTTCTTCACTTCTCTTGTTAGCAGTATTCCTAGGCATTTTATTCTTTTTGTGACAATTGTGCATGGGAGTTCATGATTTGGGTCTCTGCTTGCCTGTTGTTGGTGTATAGGAATGTAGTGATTTTTGCACATTGATTTTGTATCCTGAGAATTTGCTGAAGTTGCTTATCAGCTTAAGAAGCTTTTGAATTGAGACACATGGGGTTTTCCAGATAGAGGATCATGCCATCTGCAAACAAAGATAATTTGACTTCCTCTTTTCCTATTTGAATACCTTTCTTTCTTTTTTTTTTTCTTGAGACAGAGTCTTGCTCTGTCACCCAGGCTGGAGTGCAATGGTGCGATCTTGGCTCACTGCAACCGTTGCCTCCCAGGTTCAAGCGATTCTCCTGCCCCAGCCTCCTGAGTAGCTGGGATTACATGCGTGTGCCACCACGCCCAGCTAATTTTTGTATTTTTAGTAGAGATGGGGTTTCGCCATGTTGGCCAGGCTGGTCTCAAGCTCCTGACCTCATGTGATCCACTCGCTTCAGCCTCCCAAAGTGTTGGATTACAGGTGTGAGCCACCACACCTGGCTTACTGCTTACTGCTCTGGGTAGCACTTACTTCTCTTACTGCTCTGGGTAGAACTTCCAATACTATCTTGAACAGGACTGACTTTTGACCAGTTTTAATACAGAACTGCTCTTGCTAGCTTAATCAGCCATTTCAGTTAAGGCTTGGCCCCGAGTGACTTTTGTCAGTGAAGTCTCAGTATACAAATTCGACATACAAAAATCACTAGCATTCCTATATACCAACAATAGCTGAGCAGAGAGCCACATCAGGAATGCAATCTCATTTACAATTGTCACAAAAAGAACAAAATACCTAGGAATACAGCTAACCAGGGAAGTGGAGACCTCTACAACGAGAATTACAAAACACTGCTCAAAGAAATCAGATATGATGCGATTCCCTGGTAGACCCGATTATGTAGACCCCTCTATTGCACTGAGCGCAGCTTCCCTTTTTCGGAATTGTCAGGTAGGATGGTGTCTTGATCGGCTCGGGCTGCCTATAACAAAATACCATAGACTGGGAGGTCTAAACAACAGACATTTATTTCTCACAATTCTGAAATCTGGAAACCTAAGATCAAGGTGCCAGTGGATTTGGTCCCAGGGGGAGGCTCCTTGTCCCGGTGTGCAGATGGCTATCTTATTGCTGTGTGCTCACATGACCTCTCCTTTGTGAGTGGTCTTGTCCCTCTTACTCTTCTTATAAGGACTCTAATCCCATTATGGGATCCTACCCTTATGACCTCACCTAAATCTAATCACCCCATCAAAGGCCCCACCTCCTAATAATATCACATTGAGGATTAAGGCTTCATTGTGTGAATTTTAAGGGGACAAGAACATTTAGTTCACAATAGGTGCTGAGATAGATAAGGTGGTGACAAGTATGTTTCACTATAGCCCTCCCTTCTGAGGGCTGCCTATGGGGGCAAGTGTCCCCATACCTCAGAAATGCTAGCATCATAAAAGGGTGAGCTCAGGGAGACCCACATTTCTTTTAGGAGCTTTGCCTCTTCCAAGGTTTTACCATCAAGACTTCCAGGAGATGGTCTTCATCAGAAAGCTCATGGCCAGAGGTAAAGATAACGCTGGAAGCATGATGGGGATGCACTGCATGAAGCTTGCAGAGGAGGGGGTTAACACAGAAATGTTAAATACCAACCAAAATGACAGCAGTGGTGTTAGCAAACATCATTCTACAAAAGCCACTGAACACCTGTCTCAGAATTAAAGACAGGACTAGGACACAGTCTTCACTGTTTCTTCAACAAATTCACAACAAAAATAGAGATTAGGCCAGAGTGGGAAGGAGTACAGTCCCACGGAGAATCCACAGGGGTGCTTTCACACAGTTGGGACATAGCAAAGGGGCCCCTGCCTTGGTGGAAAGAGACAGACTAGGTGCATTAGTCCATTTTCATACTGCTGTAAAGAAACTACCTGAGAGTCATTTGTAAAGAAAAAGGTTTAACTGACTCACAGTTCTGCATGGCTGGGGAGGCCTCGGGAAACTTACAACACGGCGGAAGGTGAAGGGGAAGCAAGGTATGTCTTACTCGGTGGCAGGATAGACAGACAGTGAGCAAAGAGAAAGTGCCACACTTTTAAAACCGTCACCTCTCGTCAGAACTCACTCACAAGAACAGCACGGGGGAAACTGCTCCCATAATCCAATCACCTCCCACCAGGTCTCTCCCTTGACATGTAAGGATGACAATTTGAGATGAGATTGGGGTGGTGACACAGAGCCAAACCATATTACCAGGCATGTCCTGGGCTCACCTTGTGGAGGAAGCGACCTGGTAGAGAACACGGGGTTTCAATAGGGTCAGTGGAGCTGAGACAGAGGTGGGCATTTCAGAAGGAAGCAGCTACCAGCTAAGGCTGGAAGATAGGAAAGCACTGCTGGCTGCTGCAGGGAAGCAGGCAGAGCAGAACGTGGAACGGGGCTCAGGCAGGGCCCAGCTCCTGGAAGTGCCTGGACATGTGATCCGTCCCCTTGGCCTCCAGAGTCCCGGGGACTAGCACTCCAGAAATGCATGTGCTCTTCTTTCCCAAAGAACCACAGCCCCAGGTCAATGAAAGGGTTAAGCTGGACTTCTCTCCATGGGCGGCCTGATTCTTGTGTGAACTGCCACCTGTCATGACAGCCAATCTAGACGATGTCCTTTAAATTTGTCTCCATCTGCCTATCAAGAGTTTGGTTATAGTAAAACACATACAATATAAAATTAACCATTTTAACCATTTTTAAGTGTCCAGTTCAGTAGCGTTAAGTACATTCACACTGCTGCACAACCATTACCACCACCCAACTGCAGAACTCGTTTCATTTCCCAAACTGAAACTCAATACCCCTTGAACAGCAACTCCAATCTCCCATCACCCCAGGCCCTGGCAACGACCATTCCACTTCCTGTCTCTGTAAACTGGACTACTCCAGATACTGCATATAAGTGGAATCACATAATATCTGTGCTTTTGTGACCGTCTTCTATCATTTAGCACAATGTCCTCAGGATTCATCCGTGTTGCAGCACTGTGTTAGAATCTCCTTCTTTTGTAATGATGAATGATATTCCATTGTATGGATACGCCAGTTTTGTTTGTCCAGTTATCTGTTGACGGACACTAGGACTGCTTCTACCTGTTGGCTATTGTGAATAATGCTGCTGTAGACATTGGTGCCCAGACATCTGTTCAAGTCTCCGCTTTCAGTTCTTTTGGGTAATACCCAAAAGTGGAATTGCTTGATGATGTGGTAATTTTATTTTTAATTTTTTGAGGAACTGCCATACTGTTTTCCACAGTGTCTGCACCATTTTACTTCCCATTAAAAATGCATAAGGATTCCAATTTATCCACAAGCTTGCCAACATTTCTTTTTTTTTTAGATGGAGTCTTGCTCTGTTGCCCAGGTTGGAGTGCAATGGTGCAATCTAGGCTCCCTGCAGCCTCCACCTCCTGGTTCAAGCAAATCTCCCACCTCAGCCTCCCGAGTAGATGGGATTAAAGGCACCCACCATTGTGCCAGGCTAATTTTTGTATTTCTGTAGAGACGGAGTTTCACCATGTTTGCCAGGCTGGTCTTGAACTCCTGACCTCAGGTGATCTGCCCACCTTGGCCTCCCAAAGTGCTGGGATTATAGAAGTGAGCCACCACGCCTGGCCTCAACACTTCTTAATTATTTAAGCAGGAGTCCTAATGGGTGTGATAAGGGGTACTGAGTTTCAGTTTGGGAAAATATGATATCTCATTGTGGTTTAAACCAGGACACTTTTAACAGTGAAGGAGGCACCACATTATACAGGGTCAGGGGCGCAAGCTGGGGTGACGGCAGCTATGGTCTGTCTGGGGCATCACATGGGGAGTGCTGCCACTGTGGCCTTCTCAGTTCCCCCGGGGCTGGGGTTTGGAAGACAAGAGCGCCAAGCTTTGCTGGATAGCAGAATGGCCTTCTTAGGGTCCCAGCTCCTGCCTGTCATCTATCTAGCTACCTGTCTACTTGAATTCCCCTAGTTGCTCACTGATGTAAAGATGGAAGAAAATTTCCCAGACTGTCTACAGGTAATCAAGATGAAGACAGTTTTAGAAGCTCAAGGAGGCTCTTGTGGAAACAGGATTTTAAATTAGTTGAAGTCTCACATAATTAAAATGATTTTGAGTGTAATGGCCACTTCAGTAATTCCTTGTCTATGATAATATTTATCAGCATTACTATTGTAGCACCTTATCACATCAGTCACTGTTGGAGAGAAGTCACCAGCCACCCTAACCATGGAGGTGAACAGTTGAGGGTAAAGGAGAGAACGGAGTGTTTGACTTTATCCTTTATCACTTATCAAGGCTAATGGCAAATCATGCTGCTTTTTGTTTTTTAATGCAACTCTACTACCTGGAGACATGTGCTATTTGGAATCAGCTTTTTGTTTTACATAGCTCTTTCCCCAAAATCTTCTGCTAAGGCTTGACAACAGTGCTGAGAGGTGGACACGGGTGACTTACTCTCTCCACTTGACAGATGAGAAGAAAGACTCAGATAAATAAAGTCAGTCAGTCAATATTTAGGGATGCATCAGGCACCGTATATGTGCCGAGATCTGACAGGCACAAGCTGGGGTTTGCTGTCCATGGAAGGCAGGAAATGAGGTGTCTCGGCCCAGTAGTGATTAGGGCCACCAAGAGGCAAGCAGAGGGTGCCATGTGGATGATGGCAATGAGGGGAGGGCCTGCTGGGGGATAGGGTGTTTCAGCTGCAGGCTAAAGTATGGGTAGGAGGTGGCCAGGTAAGCTGGAGAGGAGGAAAGGAAAGGAGCAGGGAAAGAAAAACAGCTCCAGGGAGAAAAGCCAGCATGTGTGCTATAGTTTGGATATGGTTTTTCTGTCCCCCATCAAAACCGACGTTGGAATTTGATCCCCACTGTGTGGTTTTGGGCCTGGTGGGAGGTGTTTGGGTCATGGCCGAGGTGGATCTCTCATAAAGGGTTTGGTGCCATTCTCCCAGTAGGGAGTGAGTTCTCATTCTGGAAGGATGAGATTAGCTCTCACGGAATGGATTAGTCTGTGAGGGTGGCTTGTTACAAAGCCAAAGGTTCCCCACTGCCTGGCCCCTCTTTGCACCTGCCCACTTCCCCTTTGACCTTCTCTACTATGTTTCAATGCAGCACAGATGCCCTCACCAGAAGCCAGGCCGATGTCAGTGCCCCGCCTCCTGTACAGCCTGCAGAACCGCGAGCCAAATAAGCCTCTTTTCTTTCTTTCTTTCTTTTTGAGACAGAGTCTCACTCTGTTGCCTAGGCTGGAGTGCAATGGTGCGATCTCGGCTCACTGCAACCTCCACCTCCTAGGTTCAAGTGATTCTCCTGCCTCAGCCTCCTGAGTAGCTGGGATTACAGGCACGCACCACCACACCTGGCTACTTTTTCTATTTTTAGTAGACATGGGGCTTCACCATATTGGCCAGGCTGGTCTCAAACTCCTGACCTCAGGTGATCCGCCCACCTCAGCCTCCCAAAGCGTTGGGATTACACTTGTGAGCCCCTACGCCCGGCCTTCTCTTTTATTTCTAAACCACCCAGTCTCAGGTATCCCTTTATAACAAGAGAAAACAGACAAGACAATGTGCATGCACAGGTGAGGGAGAACGAAACCTCTGTGCCTGCAGTCACAAGATAAGGCTGTGGCAGATCCAAGGCTTGAAGGGGACTCAGGAAGTCATTGGTGAGCCCTTCCGATTATTCAGGGAGTCTGTGTGGTCTCCACAGCCCTGGAGTTTCACTTCCTTAATGAGACAAGGGATGACTGAAGACTGGTGCCCAGAGCAACAATATATGGGCAGGGTTCACAGTTTAAAGACCCCTGGGATACAAAATTGGCGCAGAGAAGGGAGCAGAATCTGTCCTTCATTTTCAAATATTAGTGAATAGGTAGATGTTCTCCAGTCAGCTGGAATGGATGGAAAAGCGTCAAGAAATAAATCTTAGGAAATAATGTTGGCTTGGCGTTCCCCTCCTTCATCATATATCTAAACACGACCACTGCACTTTTCAAGCTTTTTTGTAATCTTCTATTTTTAAGTGCAGAACACAGAAGGATGGCTGAAGTCCCCAGATCCACTTCCTTGGACAGAACGGAACTAGATGAGGTGTGTTGTAGCAAGCAGCCCCCAGCAGAATCCAGCCATCTGGGCAGGAAAACAGAGCAGCCCCTGGCCCCATGCGCAGTGCTCAGACTTGTGCTATGAGCATGACTCAAGGCAGAGCTGGATTCTGTTTTCTCTCTCTCTCTTCTCTCTCACTGTATGTGTGTGTGTGTGTGTGTGTGTATATATATATATATATGTATATATATATGTATATATTTGAGATGGGGTCTCGCTGTGTCACCCAGACTGAAGTGCAGTAGCATGATCACGGCTCACTGTAACCTCTGCCTCCTGGGCTCAAGCAATCCATTCACCTCAGCCTCTCAAGTAGCTGGGACTACAGGTGTATGCCACCATGTTAATTTGTGTGTGTGGGTGTGTGTGTGTGTATGCGTGCGTGTGCGTGTGTGTGTTTCTGCAGAGATGAGGTCTTGCCATGGCACCCAGGCTGTTCTCAAACTCCTATGCTCAAGCGCTCCTCCCACCTCAGCCTTCCAAAGTACAGGGATTACAGGTGTGAGCCAGCACGCCTGACCAATTTTGTTCTATTTCAAGGGCACCCAGACCGATGGAAATGGGATTTCTCAGGCATCTAGCTCTGTCTGCCAGGCCCTCCCTGCCCAATGCGACGCTGCCATCTTTAAACCTGGGCTCCAGCTGGCTCTACCCCCTACTGTGTTCATTAACCTTGGGCAAGCAACTCCACCTCTCTGGGCTTCAGTCTCCCCATGTGTAAAACAAGGATATTGACACCTGCCCCCTGGGCTGTCTGGGGATGAAATGGGATGATGGCAGCAAGCCCTCAGCACAGAGCCTAGGGCAGCAACCATGCAATCCTGAGAGACCACAAGGTCACATACACCCGCCACACCTGCCGGGACCAGCTGTCCTTGTCAGAGAGGGGCAGGTTATCATCTGGTTTGGCGGGCATCTTCCAACAACAGCAAGGCCATGACCACAGTCATTTTATAATTGCATTAAATAGCTTAGTGGCTGGGGCCATGACTCAAAGAGAACCTGGACCTCCTCACGTAGTCCCTCAGACGACTAACACCTTAATTCACTGCGCTCATGTTGTGTCCATGGTTACTTTTCTTGGCTTCTCTCAGCCCCAGGATTAGGCAGGCTGAATAGGGGTTTCTGTCTCCAAGGTAAGATGAGGAACTGTGGCTTAATGTGGCTTCCCGACTCACTGGCTGGGAACAGGGTGAACAGGGCCACAGGGAGGCCAAGTGGGGAGCTGCCAGAGCTTCAGACTCTTGGCCTGGGCTGGGCTTCATCGAAGCCCTGTCCAATTGGCTGGACTGGGGCCAGCGAGCAGGCTGACCTGGTGAAATGGAAAAAGGGGCCATGGACTCACCCTTCACAAGCAGTTGGTTCACTTCAACATTTTAATGGAATTGACCTGAACTTAATGAGCACTGCCACGCTGAGTCAATACTGCCTCTAGGGATGAGATAGGCAATGGGTAGAAGGCAGTGTGACAACTGAAACCCAAGGCCTCGGACAATTACATAGAGGAAGCAAGGCTGAGAAGTCTGCTTGGAATCTGGCGGATCAAATGGCTGTCCCCAAATAACAGGGATGCAGATGGCTGGGGTCTGATGCTGCCTGGCGGGGGCAGAGGCAGGCGCTGCATTCTGAGGGCCAGCAGGAGGACACGACGTGGCAGTGGGCCAGCCAGCCACAGCCAGGAGCCAGCACAGGAAAGGGAGTTAGATGGAGTCAGAAGGTCAGGCCGCCCCAGTGAACAGGGAGCACATTAACCTTTCCATAGCAGTGGGGGAGCTTATCAGGCTCCAAATGCAGTCATCAAAGGCCAGCCAGCCCAGTGCAGCCAAGGCTGGCCTGGGGCTACCTCTGGGAGCAGGTCACAGGGCAGCAGCCTGCGAGTGGAGGCGAGGGCAGGCCCTGTGCCCAGAGTGAGCAGCTGCCGGGTGATGTGCTCCAGCTGGCTCTGGGAGTCCCAGGCTGGAGAGTGGAATGATCAGGGTGGGACTGTTCCAGGGGTGGGAAAAGAGGGGAAATGGAGAGGATGGGAGTGGGTAGGGGGTGCTGGCATGAAGGGATCTTAAGGCCAAAGAGAAAAGGTTCCATGGTCTTTGGCTACTTTTCTTCACTAAAAGGAGATGAAAAACAGAACAAAACAAAACAGATTGGATATCATGATTTTAACTCCCATGAAAAGTAGTTAAGTAGTTTGGTTTTAAACAAAGCAAAACAAAGCAAAACACCTCAGTCTATCTATTGGCTTTAAAACCGCCCACTCATCACAGATGCTTCTGCAGCGTGGCCTCCGCCCACTGCAGGCACAGGCATGAGTGATGAAGACAGCAGCAACCGTGCTCAGAAACACATACGGGCACTGAAAATGCAGCTTTTTTGAATCTTTTTTCCCCCTGTCAAATACATTATTTGTTGCCTTTGGATTGCTTTTAAGGTCAGATCTGGCTCAGTGAGAATGGTGACCACATACGCAAAATTAGAAAGGAGGGGGCTACCAGTTGTACCTTCACGTGGCGTCAGTATAAACATTCTAATAGTACCAACCACCAATTAACCAATCACCAACCAACACATTCCATGCAGACAGCAAGTGCTTAATTTAATCTAAGTACATTCAAGAAGGAACAGGTGTACGTCTACTTCAGAAATAGACATTTTAAAAAGGAAGTAGGGTAGATAGCAGTGACAAATACTGAAAACTATGCTAAATAAGTCTTCTCTCTCTTAATTCCAACTTTGAGATGTCATGTGTACTGGATATTTAAATTTTTTTTGGATATAAATTTAAGTACAAGTTAAATGAACCATTAAGCATTAGACACACAGTATATGTTGTTCTTGGTCTACAAGGGAAAGCTACATAGGCATTCAAAAGGAGTATGACATAGTGACAAAGATTTTGAGTAAAAATAATTTATAGTTTTGTAATTTTAATTTTTACCCTTCGTAACTTAATATACTTAGTCTGAGGATGAGCTGAGAAGAGAGGGAGCACAGAGTGGGATGACAATGAGTCAGAACCAGTAATTTTTTTTTTTTTTTGAGATGGAATTTCGCTCTGTCGCCCAGGCTGGAGTGCAGTGGCATGATCTTGGCTCACTGCAACCTCTGTCTTCCAGATTCAAGGAATTCACCTGCCTCAGCCTCCTGCAGGCACACGTCTCCACACCTAATTTTGGTATTTTTAGTAAAGACAGGGTTTCACCATGTTGGCTAGGCTGGTCTTGAACTCCTGATCTCAAGTGATCCACCTGCCTTAGCCTCCCAAAGTGCTGGGATTACAGGCCTGAACCACTGCGCCCAGCCAGAACCAGTAATTTCAAGTATGATTCTAATTGTCTTTTCACTGCATCTAGGAAGAGTCTGGTTCCCTCTGGCACTTTCTAGTGTTCGCAGACTGCTGGGAGGCTGGGGGACTCCACTGGTACAGATTAGCTTTTCTCTTCTGTGGTCACAGACACCTGGCTAAAGAGCAGGGGAGGGATGGCGGGTAGGGCTGTGCCCAGCTGTCCCCACCACAGAAGATCTGAGTAACTTGCAGAAAGTCTTCTCCATAGCGGAAAAGGAAGGGAGGGATGTCCAGCCTAGAACTCTAGCACCTCAAACCCAGGAGAGAGAACATGGGATTCCTACCCCAGGCCTATGAGAAAGGGGGCATCTGGAAGAACCTGGGATATTGGCATCTGCAGGATGTTCACTCTCCCCGCCACCCCCCACATTTTTCCTGTTTTTAATTCTGGAAACATACACATAACATCAAATTGGCCAATGGTGTCCAGTTCTTTCCTTCTGAAAGAGGTCAAAACTCTTCTAACTGTGCCCCAGCTCAAGTCACCCCATGTGTTCCTGCAGGCTTGTGGCAATTGCGGGCATTAACTGAATGGGTTAAAACTGACTTTCGCCCAGAGGCACCTTGGGCTGCAGCCTCTTTGCCAGACATCAGCCAGCAAGTCTGTATTAATCCTCAGGAATCCCTGGCCACTAAACCATCTTAAAGGGCAATTAGTGGCTTTATACAACTCGTTATTTATTTACTCAAAAGACTGTATCCTCGGCCTGCTCTCTTTTTCTATTGTGTAAAATACATGTTTGGGACCTTTTAAAATGGGTATTATTTACCTGATAGAACTCAATGGCTTCTCTGGAGCCATTTCGTTTTATTGTGGAAATTAGTACTAGGGGGGCTTTTAAAAGCTGATTTTTAGATCTAACAGCCTGCGTTTGCTCACGTTGTTAATGCAGTGGATTGAGCTAACAGCCACCAGAGGGCTGTGAGGGACACCTCTGTGGCCTCTCTGTTGGAGTGGCAGGCCAAGGGGCTCCACTTTTGTGAATACAGATGGTACTCACTGGGCCCTTTAGAGAGGAGAGGGCTGAACGCAGACTCAGTTGGCACTTATCTCTCTTCACACTGCCCCAGACAGTTCTCTGCCAGGGCTCCCCCACATTATCTAAGCGTTACTGTTTGCTTTTGAAATAATAAGTATTATTTACTTTGAAATTATAAAATGAGACCAGTTCTTTGGAGATCAGCTGGAAAGGTGTCAGGAAATGACCGAGGGATGACTTATTTATTTATTAATTTTTTTTTTGGTACAGAGTCTCTCTCTGTCACCCAGGCTGGAATGCAATGGTGTGAGATCTTGGCTCACTACAACCTCCGCCTCCTGTGTTATGTGATTCTCCTGCCTCAGCCTCCCAAGTAGCTGGGATTACAGGTGCATGCCACCACCCCCGGCTAATTTTTGTAGTTTTAGAGGAGACGGGGTTTCACCATATTGAACAGGATGGTCTCGATCTCTTGACCTCGTGATTCGCCTGCCTTGCCTCCCAGAGTGCTGGGATTACAGGTGTGAGCCACTGTGCCCGGCCCAGGATGACCTTTTTCCGTGAGTAAAGTAGAAAGACAATGTGGCAGAGACAGGTGGTAGCCTCCTCAGAGGCATGCAAGAGCCTCACCTGGGACCCAAAGACCCACAGTTTGGCTTTTAGGGGAGAAGAGGCTCTACTAAAACATATTTCAAAATAGGGATGGCATGAGTAATAGAAGGAATATTTCTTAGGATTTGTTGACATTTGTTTTTCTATAATATCAATGTAAAAATATGCCCCATACTGCTGGCTATGAATTGCTTCATACATTAAACCCATACTCTGTTATTTTCTTCTCTTGGTTTTTAAGCCTCTTGGTAGGACTTAAAAGCATCTCACGGTATCTCATGCGTGACTTTTCTTGGTGGTGCAATGAGGTAATTAATATCACATGGAGGGAGAAAGTAAGTGCCTTTTCTATTCATTGCATCCTTTAATCTGTACATAAACCTTACAAAGAGGGCGTCAGCAGCATCTTGCTTCTGAAACTGAGAAAGCTGAGATTTGGATGTGTAAATGCTTTGCCCAAAGTAAATTCCAGACCAAGTTCAAGGATTCAAACTCCTGTGCTTGCTTCATGGTGTCTTGTAAAAAGAAGAGAGAATAGGGAAAGCTGGGCCAGGTTTCTTTCTTTCTTTTTTTTTTTTTTTTTGCTTTCTTCTCTCCTTATCATGATAGCATAAATGAGCGGCATAATTTGCATTCTTGGTCTTAATGCATTCAGTAAGTCACCAAACTCATGTAATTCACCCCCCGTTTTACAGCTAAAGCCATAGAGTGGTCTGGCTCCAGAATTGGAGCTTTTAGCTACCTTAGTAGCAGCCCCCTGCATCAGACTATGAAGAAATCAGAGTCACTTGGGGGACACAGGTACAACATTGCCGTACTCTCTGAGTACAGGGGAAGAGGAGTGGGGAGGGGACATATGAGGTGGCGTGTGGAGGACAGCAAGCATCGGCGCTCAGGAGTGGAGAAGGGAAGAGAACACAGAAGGAATGTCCTGGGCAGGCCCAGGCTGCAGTGTGGGCAGGGAGTGGCAGGCCTCCCTGCTGTGGTGTGGGCATCTGAGCAGTCATTTTGTATAAAGTACTACTAATAGTCAATTTGTGGTTCTTGCTCTCAGTCGTTGGGACCAGACATAAATACATAAAGGAGGCAGAGAGTGTAAGCCGACCTATGCCAGCATTTACATGAGGTGCTGATGGAATAGGAGCTGTGGGGCTGGGGCAGTTGGCTTTTTAAGGTTTCCGTGGAAGATGACGCTTGATCCTGCGCTTGAGGGATGCACTGTGTAGCAGAAGACCCCTCCCATGCTTCCTTGCACTGGCAGCTGTCTCGAGCTGGCTTCAGACACTTTCTACTCAGATGCCCACACCACAGCAGGGAGGCCTGCCACTCCCTGTCCACACTGCAGCCTGGGCCTGCCCAGGACATTCCTTCTGTGTTCTCTTCCCTTCTCCACTCCTGAGCGCCGATGCTTGCTGTCCTCCACACGCCACCTCATATGTCCCCTCCCCACTCCTCTTCCCCTGTACTCATAGAGTACGGCAATGTTGTACCTGTGTCCCCCAAGTGACTCTGATTTCTTCATAGTCTGATGCAGGGGGCTGCTACTAAGGTAGCTAAAAGCTCCAATTCTGGAGCCAGACCACTCTATGGCTTTCTAGCTGTAAAACGGGGGGTGAATTACATGAGTTTGGAAACAAAGACTCACTAAAACATGAAATGAGGCCGGGTATGGTGGCTCATGCCTGTAATTCCAGCACTTCGGGAGGCTGAGGTCAGGAGTTGGAGACCAGCCTGACCAACACGGTAAAACCCCATCTCTACTAAAAATGCAAAAATTAGCTTGGTGTGGAGCCTCGTGCCTATAATTCCATCTACTTGGGAGGCTGAGGCAGGAGAATCATTTGAACCTGGGAAGTGGAGGTTGCAGCAAACTGAGATCGCACCACTGTTCTCCAGCCTGGGTGACAGAGCGAGAGTCTGTCTCAACAACAAAAAGAAAAGAACAACAACAAAAAAGAACATGAAATGAAATGAAATGAAATGGAGTTTCATAGAAAACATCTCTTTAAGGCCCTCACGTTGCATTCTTCCTTCCTCATTGAGAGAGTCACTGCGAGGATTAAATGAAGTAAGGTATGTGAGGTGCTCAGTACACTACCGGATACGCGACTGTTCTAAGGAGGTCACTGGACATTCGACTGTTCTAAGGAGATCTGTGACTACTTATGTGTATGTCGACATTGTAACATACTCAGTATTTATGCACATGCCTACATGTCCTCTACCACACTGCAGATTTCCTGAGAGTGGAATCCATGGGTAATGAATTTTTGTGTCTTTTATAGACACCAGCAGAATGTCTTACCATTGTAGGGATTCAGTACTGTAAAGATTTCACTGAATGAATGAAGAACTACAAATGAAAAACCTCAGTATGAATAGTTGGTGACGATAGCACATTTTAAGTCACGTTAATAGTACGAAGCACAAAAATGAGGGGGCAGGAGAGGGAAGGAGGAGCCAGGGGCCATCTGGCCCAATCCCAACTTGGTACAAGAGACTTCTCGAAAGCATCATATAGTTCTCTTTTTTGTTACTGAGTTCTAATCTAATTCCACTCTAACTTAATTATACTGAGTGTTTTTTATCTTTTTTTGAGACTTGCTTGCCTACTTTTGGACTGATTTTTTTTTTCCCAATTTTTCCATTTCTTCCCCCACTCTCTACCTCTGTGTTTGTGGATTCTATAACATCCATACCAGCAGGCATGAACACCTTGAGCCACTTAGCGATGAGCCCCTGATCGTCCACCTTTGACTCCTGAGGCATCTACTGCAAGGGTGGATAGCCACAGTTACAAAAAATTATTTTCTCCTTTAAGCCCAAAGTTGCCATTCTTTAACCACAAAGCATTGGTCTAGTTCATATAATCATACGTGAACTAGACCAGTGCTTTGTGGTGAAAGAACCATATATTTATCAAGTGACTTACTGTGTCTCCTAATTGCCAGGTACTATGCTAGGTGCTAGGGATAAAAAGATTACCAAGTCAGAAATAATGTTAGGATGTAAAACGTGGCACAAGCCTCCTATCTCTGACCCCAGCCAAGCTACTCTACTGTTGCACGATGAGAGGCAAGAAAATCGTACTGAGGAGTCTGGGGACCTGGGATCTCGTTCCAGCTCTGCCACTTGCTCTTGTGTGGCCCTGGGTGAGTTGCATCACCTGTTTGAGGCTCAGTTTTCTCATCTGTAAAATGCATCCCATCTATCTCTCAGGGTTGTTGTGAAGATCATGAGACAGTAAATGTGATAGTGGTTCTAAACTCTAAAGTTCTCAAACTAAGTTTTTATTCACAAATTAACTGTACATTAAAAAATAACTGAAAGAGTATAACTAGATTGTTTATAACACAAGGGATGAATGCTTGGGGCAGATGGATTTTTAGAAAGTTTTTATTCACGTGGCATACTTAAAATACCTCTTTATAAGGCGCTCTCTTGCTTTGGGGAGACCAAAGACTGCTGAGGGCCTCAGGGCAGGGTTGATATGTACCTGCCAGGATGCCACCTTAACATCTTCACAGAAGCTGAAAACTTTCTTAAAAGTGCTTCACCATTTTTTTTTTGACCCTTAAAGAAGAGATCAACTATTAGTACTGTGTGGCAACTGTGCCTGTCCTCTCACATGACCAGGGACTGGGTGACACAGTACCCAGAAAGGTACACTTCTGTGCTGGTGGTAACTCCAACACACTTCCTTGTTTGCCTGCAGCTGGTCCACTTGACAAGGGGTCAGGAAGATGAGGCTGAATCCAACCCCCTACCCTGCTAGGCAGGTACCCACTGCCCTCCCCACCTTGCTATGGGGCCATTTCTGATCTGGCTTCTGGGCACAGACCATTTCACATTCTTCTACCTACGTGGAGGTGAAACTCCCTCAGTTTTAGGTAATTCCTCATTTACATAATTTCATTATATTCTCCCTAATGGGCAACAAGGAGATTTGATGTGTTAGATTTATTTGGCAATGGTCAAAACTGAGGGCAGCAAACGCACAAGCCTTGAGTTCTTTCTCCTTGCAAAGGCAACACTCATCTGGCCGGTGAAGCCATGGGCACACTCACATGGCTGCTTCTCATCCCCAACCCCCAGCCCCAGCACAGCGCCCCACAGAGCATGCTGGATGCGCTTAGTAAATATTTGTGAAATAAATGAATAAATCAATGGCAGTTGTTTGGATTTCAATATAAATGGATTTTGGGCCTGAGATACAGCCAGATGGGCAGACAGGTTACAGTCTGGTGATGCATCTCCAAGGCTATAAAAATGTAGTGGTTGCTGGAGTCGCAGACTGACATTTCAGAAGATGATTATATGCACAATTTAACCACATGGCTATTTGTGCCCTCCAAGTGCCATCGCTTCAACAACTGTTTTCATGCTGGCTTTTTTGCTTGTTCCTCTCTCTTTTTTTTAAGTCAAGCATAATTTTTTGCAGCCTCTCGTATTTCTAGCTGAATGTGATTTATTCATATAAAATTATGTTCCATTTTTATAAAACCCAAGTTACTGCAAATGATGCTTGAGGTTTCACAGAAAATATTAATTCCTGATCTGCTGCTATAAAGCATGCCTGCTCGCCGAGAGCAGCGCTGTCACTCTGAGACAGATGGAAGCAGTCCAAGGGTATGATTAACTTCTTAGTCCTGGCAATTTCCTCATGCTTCTCTTGCCCTAGATTTCAAGATTGACCTCCAGCTTCTCTGCAGATGCAGTCGCTCAGCTTGATAAATCACACGAATCCCTTTTTTGATCAGAGTTATCTACTATTTACTACTCAACGAAGGGAAGTTAATCGTATTCAAGGCACTTCATATGCTGCACACATATCCTTCCTGCTTCCTAACAGCACTTTGCATATTTTCCACGTTGGCAGTGATGTGGCATCTTTCACAGTGCAGAGGGTCCACACCAAAGATCCACCTTTATCCTGTTTGTCCTTCTTTGCCTCTACCAACCAGCCATCAAATACACCGATCCATAAGAAGAAAAACAAGTGAGAGTCACACAATAAGCACTGAATAAACGAGATGAATTGTGTCCCTTTGCAAACTGAGATTTTCTTGTAATTGGCTGCTTTACCTTGTCAAGAATTTTGCCTGGCTGAGTGCGGTGGCTCACACCTGTAATCCCAGCACTTTGGAAGGCCAAGGTGGGCAGATCACTTGAGCCCAGGAGTTCAAGACCAGCTTGCGCAACATGATGAAAACATGCCTCTATGAAAAGTATAAAAATGAGCAAGGTGTGGTGGCTACTGTGACAGTGGGTGGGGCACGGGGAGGGCTGAGGATCGCTTGAGCCTGGGAGGTTGAGGCTGCAGTGTGCTGTGATCATACTACTCCACTCTAGCTTGGGTGACAGAGTGAGACCGTGTCTCAAACAAAACAAAACGCAAAACAGAAAAAAGAATTTTGCCATCTCTTCTTGTTCTGTTTGTCTGCTTTTCTCATTTTGGGGGACATAAGTGGGCCTCTGGTAGGGCAGCTGACTCTCAGTGGTATAAAACAGACAGATGAAAAAAATTCTACCGTCACAAGCAGAAAAGAACAGACAATGCATCATCACTCTCATACACCCCTTCCCGTCACCGCTGGACAGGAGACGTGAGTGAGTGCAGCTGAAGCCCAAACTCCCTCTCTGCCTTGCCAAGGTGATCCAGTTTCAACCTGAGTACATTTTGTTTATTTGGAATGAACCATAAATTAAGTCCACTGCTCAGGCAAAACCAAGCAAGGGAAAAGGTTTTTTGGGGGATGATCACAGAGGATTTTAAAAATTTACATAATGGAAATATCAGTTTTAATTTATCAAGATTGTGTATTGATTATAGAAGATTCTCTGAACTTTAAAGCATTCAGTCTGAACTATCAGACACTGGATTTGTGCTGGAATGCCAATTTAGAAAATTAACCAGGAGACAGGAGAAATGAAAAGACAAGATTGACTTTCCAAAGACATCTGGACATTCTCTAACCTCTAACACCCCAGAGGGATTAGATTTCTACCCACCCTTAGGAAGGGAAAGGAAAATGCACCCTTTTCTTTTTCTCATATCTGGTCTCATCAGGTCAGATCTCAAGGCTTTGAAGTTGGGCTTCCTTACAGGGAAACAGAGAACAAAAACTGGCTTTCTACAGTGTAAACTCACGTCCTTCCACCAAACCCAGGTCAATGAAATCTTGTTGCAACATCGATTTGTACACTGGGTACTCAACATTGAGGCTCAGTGGAAGTGAATGAGCCCCTGGATGAGCAAACTTGAAGGACACTGAGGTTCTGGAGGAAAAGACCCGGAGTGCATCACAGACATGCTCCTCCACAAAGAACCGAAGTGCATGGCCAGAGCGAGTGCAGGCTTTTCTGTCCCATTCCAGGATTGCAGAACTCAGGAAGCACCTTTTGAGGTCAGAAAAGTGCTTTTCCCCCCAAGAAAAAAGATGAGAGCGTGGCCTAATCACTATGGAATTTTATATAAAGAGGTGATAGAAGGCTGAGAGCAAAAAGAGTTTAGGAAACCAGGATGGTTTGTGTAAATGATTTTGTGTAAATGGTTTGTGTATAATAGGTTAATATGAGGCTCCAAGTAGCCAGAGATATTGGGCCTAGAACTCCACTTTGGGATATTCAGGACATGGGGAGATCTTTAATGAATTCCATTCCCACCCTGAGGTTTCTCTGGCAGACAGAACATTAGGCAAGTCATAAAGTGGTCTGACTTGAAGCACTTGGGTCATTTTTCTAGAAAATATTGCTTTATTCAAAAGAATAAGTAATGTGATAGAAAATGACATCTGTCGCTTGATAAGTTATTCTCTAATTAGAAACTAGAAAATATGAGTGCAATTAATTCAGTAGGTATTTTAAAGTCATTATTTTGAAGAAAGGTTTTAATTTCCATCTTGAAATGGTTACAAATGCTTATCACTTATGGGGATTACTTCTGTGGTCCTGAGTAGAAAATATAGAATAGAAAAAGAATGGCTGTTATTAAAAAGTCAAAAAACAACATGCTGGAGAGGCTGTGGAGAAAAAGAAATGCTTATACACTGTTGGTGGGAGTATAAATTAGTTCAGTCATTGTGGGAGACATTGTGGCGATTCCTCAAAGACCTAGAGGCAGAAATACCATTTGATCCAGCAATCTATTATTGTGTATATACCCAAAGGAATGTAAATCATTCTATTATAAAGATACACGCATGTGTATATTTATCGCAGCACTAGTCACAATAGAAAAGACATGGAATCAACCCAAATGCCCATTAACGACAGACTGGGTAAAGAAAATATGGTACACATATGCCATGAAATACTATACAGCCATAAAAAGGAACAAGATTATGTCCTTTGCAGGGACATGGATGGAGTTGGAAGCCATTATCCTCAGCAAGCTAATGCAGAAACAGTAAAACAAACATTGCATGTTCTCACTTATAAGTGGGAGCTGAATGATGAGACCCATGAAGGGGAAACACACACTGGGGCCTGCCGCTGAGGTGTCGGGGGAGGGAGAACATCAGGAAGAACAGCTGATAGACGCTGGCTTAATACCTAGGTGATGGGTTGATAGGTGCGGCAAACCACCATTGCACACGTTTACCTATGTAACAAACTTGTACATCCTGCACATGTGCCCCTGAACTTAAAATACAAGTTGAATTAAAAAAAGAAAAAGCATAGAGAAGGTAGCTTTACACAACTGCATTGCTAGAATAGTAGACAAAGTCAACTCATCACTTTGAAATGACCAATTCTGAATAGAAAAAGTGCTACAGTAAAGTAAGGGAAATGTCCTATTATATTTGAGGACAGATAAATTTCTGAGTGGTGACAATGAAAACCTCCATTTTTGGGCTTGACAAGGGATTTTTAAAATTAAAAATATCAGAAAAAACTTAAAGAAAATGACATTGTTCATCATTAAAATCCATGCACATTTTCCCTTTAGGACAAAGTCATTTATCTTTTGGGAAGAAATCTTCAAATGTATCAGTCCTAGTTTCTGATGAATTGCCTTTGTGTTTGTGACCATGTCTTCAAAATGAATCCATGTTTTCCTAAAATAGGTAATGATTCATTCTAAAGGTCATAGTGACATTTTGTGTTTCTATATGTAGCTTTACTAAAATATAATTTATACTCCATAAAGTTCACCCATTTAAAGCATACAATTCACTGGTGCTTGGTATACTTACAAGGTTGTACGACCATCACCGTAATCTATTTTTACAACATTTTCATCATCCCCAGAGAAACCTTGTACTCGTTAACAACAAAGTGTTGTCAACTTTGAGGGCTTTCCCTTGCATCTCAGTGCATTTTGTTGAAAGAATTACTTAAGAAGAAAAGTCAAACAGAAAAAAGAAATATGTATAGGAAAGAAATGACTGTGTTATATTCTAAATGTGTTTTGATCTAGATTCCCTCTTCCTCCTACTGACATACTCAGAAGCAGTGCAGTCATCAGCTTTTGTGAAAATCCCAAAAGCAATTCCAAAAGATCACGTGCCAGCCACTCAGGACACACAGGCTTGTGTGGTTGTCATGGGGAAGGTTTTGTAATTGAAATAAAAATATTCATGCTCAGTCTGCCACCAAAGAGAAAATGCTTTTCACTCATGCACAGCAGATAATTCGCCTAAGTGACAGGTTTTACTTTGGAGGAAGCACCGAGCTAAGCTGGTTTACACAGTCAATGATGGCTCATTCCATGAAAAACGAACTGGGAAGGAGGCAGGGTGGTGAAGGTTAGCTAGACAATGTGGAGGTGCCTGCTAGCCAGTCGAGGGCACACCTCCTCCTGCTGCTTCTAATGCTGTGGAGACATGCAGGGATTTCATCTTTACCTCCTGACAGTTCCTCAAACCATGCACGTGTGTGTGTGTGCTCCCTCCCTCCCCACCTCCCTCCAATCTTAGTAAGAAAAAAACAAAACAAAACAAAACCAATGGTCTAGTCTGTTCTAGAAAGTAACTTTACATACCCGCATTCAACTGTCTTGTTTATAGCCTTTTAGGCAAAGCAGAATATAAAATACAGCTTATGTGTGTTTCTTGATGAGGTTTATACATCTCATTCAGTAACATGTGTCAGGAGAAAGAAGCTAAAACAAGGAGTAAAAAGTCAGGCATGCGGGACTGTGAGTTGTTGGGTTATGTGCATAATATATTGCAAGAGAATCTTATCAAAAGATAGGTAGCTCCCAGTGAAATGATATGGAAAAACTCTGAATAAAACATCTCAAAATAAATGAAGTACTTATTGCTGAAAAATGAACTTAGATCTCAACCAATTCCAAAGCTCAGAATTTACCGCACCATTCAGGCCTTTCCCTCTAAGTTTCTTGTGTCTTGTTTCATTGCACAACAAGGGATTCTTCACACTTGCTTTGAAACAGAACAAGGCGATTTTTGCCGTGATAACCTCTACACATGCATGACAAATCCAAGCATGCGAAATGTTTAACATCCCAGTTCACAGATACTTTAGGGACAAAACCCGATTATGAATTATATGCCACAATAAATAGGGCTCAATGTTTCATAAAGCAATTTATAGTTCATAAAAATGACAAAATGTACCTGTCAGACAGAGCGCGGAGAGCTGTTCTCTGGGCTGCCTGTTGGAAGAAAGAAAGGGCAGAGATGTTTATTTAATATTCTGACTTTTGAATTATGTGCTTAATCAACACTTAAAAAAAAAAAACCTGCATTACACACATTTTTGCCATGTGGCCAAATTTTAAATGACTAGCAATGTAGGAGAGAGCCCTGCTGTAAAATGTGAAATGTGTGTTATGTAATGAACCTTCACGGAGAGTTAACTGAAGCTTGGCTTCATTGCTGAGCTTCACCTGCAACTAGCGAGTGAGTCTGGGGGGCAAAGGACTGCACCCAGGTAAGCTTGGACAGGCCTCAGGAAATTGGCAAAGACCAGAGCTACTTCTCTGAAATCATTTTCCCATTGCTTTATTGTTCTTCTCTATAAGAAAAAAAAAAGTCTGTTTTGGTTTCTTTGTAGCTTCTTTCCCAGTGAAGGTGCAATTTTTCACTCAGATTTCAGGTTAAAAAAGTCTCCACAGTTGGAATATGGAATGCTGCTAGAAATCTCATGATATGAGATTATTGATTTGTTTTAGGCATAGTGATATTATGGCAATGGTTTTTAAAATTCATACTGAAATGTTAATGGATAAAATTATCTGATGTTGAGATTTGCCTTATAATAATACAGTGGGAGGGCTGGGCACAGCGGCTCACGCCTATAATCCCAGCACTTTAGGAGGCTGAGGTGGGTGGATCACCTGAGATCAGGAGTTCGAGACCATCCTGGCTAACATGGTGAAACCCCGTCTCTACTAAAAATAGAAAAATTAGCTGGGCATGGTGGCATGTGCCTGTGGTCACAGCTACTATGGAGGCTGAGGCCGGAGAATTACTCGACCCTGGGAGGCAGAGGGTGCGGTGAGCTGAGATCGTGCCATTGCACTGCAGCCTGGGTGACAAAAGTGAAACTCTGTCTTAAAAAAAGAAGAAAAAAATACAATGGGAGAAGGGCAGAGTAGATGGGCAAACACATGAGATAAGATAGCCCCGCGTTGAGAACTACTGATGTTGGGTGATGAGCACAGGGCAGGTTCTTACATTATTCTGGCCATTTCCCTATATGAAATGAATAAAACTTTCATTTTGTATTGAAAACATATTGGTTTGTTTTTTGTTTTTCCATCTACTAAAATTAATGTGTGCGTGTGTGTGTGTGTGCATGCACGCGTGTGCTGAAATTTCCCATAATAAAAAACTAAAAGAAAAAACATAAAGAAGATTCCATTTCTCCATCAGATTCTCCCAAGTTTTGTACTTGCTTCTTTTCTCTCTGCCTATTCTATTTTTTACCCATTTGCCTTCTATCTCTGGGCCGAATGAGGCCGAGGAAGGCAGATGGCACCCGATGCTCTCTGTCTCTGTCTTAAGACCCCTTAACCATGACTTCTCAGCATGCACCAGGAAACAAGGAGTGTGCAATGGTCCTTTCCTCCTTGCATGATGCACAGGTCATGTTTACTGTTTCTTTTTCTTTTCTGAGATGAGTCTCGCTCTGTTGCCCAGGTTGGAGTGCAGTGGCACAGTCTCAGTTTACTGCAACCTCTGTCTCCCAGGTTCCAGTGATTCTCCTGCCTCAGCCTCCTGAGTACAGGCGCCCGCCACCATGCCTGCCTAATTTTTAGTAAAGATGGGGTCTCACCATGTTGCCCAGGCTGATCTCAAACTCCTGACCTCAAATGATCTACCTGCCTCCGCCTCCCAAAGTGCTAGGATTACAGGCAGGAGCCGCTGCGCCTGACCTTTGTTTACTGTTGACTAAGGACATCACAATACTTCTCATGCTGATCCCATCAAATTCAGATATCATGAAAAATAGAATCTTCAGGTTAGAAAAAAAATGATACCTCAGAACTATTTTCCCTGTTATGGAAATAAGATACACCCTTGGTGATAGTTCCATATCTTGGGATAAAAATAAAAGTAGAAGAAGTCATTGTCCCAGAGAAGCTCCTTCCTAGGTAGGAGCTGGATGACCTTGGCACACTTTTAGAATAACATGAAAAGGAAAGATTAAAGCAGGGCAGTGTCAGGAAGGTGCAGGGATGGACGTCTGCTCCTCAAATGGTACCTGGAGCTGTGAGCAGGTATCAATACATACCTGCTGAGTAAATGTTAGATGAATGAATCAGTCAGGGAAGCCTTCCCACTGAAATCTGAGCATAAGTTTAGAGACGAGGAGGGATGCGGTCAGGAGAGAGGAGGCATTGGTAGTACTGGGCTAGACGGCACAGCAGGGGCCTCTCCCAGCCCAGCCTCTGGCAGCAGCTCTCAACTGGGGCACCCATGACTCCCAAACCCTGGTGTCTGGAAATGATGAGGGTGTTTCTGTGCATTACATTCATGAGTGGGATCAATAATGGCAGTCAGTGTCTGGGGCGAGGGATACTAAAGCCCTTCAAAGAGCAGGAAGGTCCCTTGTACAATGAACTGTCTCCTGCGGTGTTTCTCCGCAGACACCCTTAAAACGGCAAAGGAATGGCAAAGGAGAGTAGGAATGAAAGGATTGCCAAAAGAAGAGATGTAAGGAACATGAGCTCCAGGGCCTGGCAAAGATAAGAGGAACCGAGACAAATTCTATAAGTAATGCAACAACACTGAATTAGGAAAACCATCCAGTCTATTGAGCTGGGGGTGGAGAGTCCGACACTCTGGGACGGGTTTCACCATTCGTTTGCTATGGACCTTGAGTCTGGCCTTCAACCTCCGGCTCAGTTTCCAAACCACCCTTTCCTTTTCTGAACAGGGTGCTGAAAGAGCCAGTGAGTCCATGTCCACGCTACTATGGACAATACAAGATGTTATTGTCCCCTCCTCGTTCCCTAGATTCTGAATGAAGAGGACCCCATGTCCTGGCATTCCAGTGTCATAGGATTACTTCAACAGATAAAAGATTACAGATCTACTGATCTTCTTTACAAGGGCAGCTGAGGGAGCAGTGGGAGGCCGGGGAAGAGGACCGGAGCCTGAGGAGCCCATGCAGACACCTCCAGGACTGGGTGCTTCCCTCTCCCCTCAGTCCTTTTCCTGTGTTCTTCCAGGTAGCCTGCCCAGGGCACACTGACAAAACGCACCCAGCAGGTAACAGGTGGCATCACCGCTGGCAGGTTTGTCTCCTGCAGAGTTTCCCTCTCACTCAGCAAGATGGCTTTCACTTTAGGCAGTGATACTTGAGCTTATCTCCCTACTCCTGACTGTGTGGCTGAATACAGAAGTATTTTTGAACTGCCCCAAAGAAAGGTGGAATGTGTTATTAGTATTGTCTCTTAACATCATCTCAGCAGGAGCCATCAGAGATGGGCTCTTCCTGGAATAACAGCAATCATAAGAGGTGTGACTAAAAGTTCAATAGAAACCTTCAACATGGCGTCTGATTTCCCTCTAGCCATGGAAATGCACCAAGGCTGTCCAATATTTTAAAAGGGTACTGACTTTTCTCTCCCACCTCCAAACACTTCCTGCTGACTTCTGTGATACGGAAACAGTGCTTGTTGATGTGCAGCTTGTCAGAAAATGATTTAAAAAGCAAAAGCAAAACAAACAAGCACAAAGCAAGAAACACTGCTGTGTGGCCACCAGTGCCTAGGAATTGAGGCATCCCAGGTGGCAGTACTTGTTGCCAACGCCACAGGACTGATGTTGGCCCAGTCCTCTAATATAAGCTGAGCTGGAAGTTTGGAGCAAGGGCTGCTTTCCTTTAGCAGACTGGCGTGATCCTGGGAACAAAAGGTCCTGCTGGGCTGAGAGACAGGGCACTCCACCAGGCACTAAGCAGTGTTCTCCTGTGATTCTTCACTCTTCCAATCTGTCCACACGATGTATGCTACCATGCATGCAACATGGTGGTATTTAGCACCATCAATTGCTTGCACTGCTTTTTTTTTTTTTTTTGAGATGGAGTTTCAATCTTGTTGCTCAGGCTGGAGTGCAATGGTGCCATCTCAGCTCACTGCAACGTCCGCCTCCCGGGTTCAAGCGAGTCTCCTGCCTCAACCTCCAGAGTAGCTGGGATTACAGGTTACACGCATGTGCCACCACACCCATCTAATTTTTTGTATTTAGTAGAGACGGGGTTTTATCATATGAGTTAGGCTGGCCTCGAGCTCCGGACCTCAAATGATCCACCCACTTTGGTCTCCCAAAGAGCTGGGATTATAGGCATGCGCCACTGTACTTGGCCTGCTCTGCTATTTTTTAATGACTGATTTTCACTGTGCTATTTAATTTGCAGTTATTCTATATCATTAAAGATTTTATGAAAACATCATCTATTATGAAAGAAGAGGAATATACGTTATGTGTTTTAAATAATTCCTTGAGGAAAAAATCCTTTATGGCATTGTATTTTGTATGTCATCCACCAGAGCAAAGACCACCAAGATGTTTTTACTGACTCCTCTCTTTAAAAAGACCTTCAGCTTTGTTCACTATTTTATTTTACTATTGGAAAATAATAAAACAAATACATTTTGGAATTAAATGGCAAAAAAAATTACTTAGGTGACTCATGATTGAAGCTTGAAAAAGCATTCATAGTAAACTAGATGAACTGCCCAATTTCATGCCTTCAAGATTTATACATTATAGCAACTATATTTTTCTCTTCCTCAATCTCTCATCATCGCTTCCTTACAACTTTCCTTTTATTCAGTTCTCAGAAAAATAGGTTGAGCGGGTTAAGAGAACACTTCATTGATCTTTCCTGAGTTCATTATGCATTCATGAATGACTCTGAAGCTCAAGTCTATGAGACAAAACATGTTTTTTTTTTTCTGCCAGTAATTGCCATTTTCAGGTTCTCCTTAAGAGATGACATATTTTCTCTGTCTTTATTATAGCAAACTTGTTGCTTGGGAACACAATCAGTAGATATACAGGTTTCAATGTATGCTAAATGAATTACAAGTCACAATCTGTTATTGAAAGTAAATCAAAGAGGAAATTAAATGCCCTTATTTTAATTGGGTCAAGCACTGTACAAGTTCATGGATACTGGAATGGGGAGGAAAACAAAAGGAGAGGCTGAAATTCAGAGGGTTGTCAGAATGATCCCATTTCTTACTTGATAAAAACGGAACTTATGCCTGGATAGGCTTGTAATTCAGTCTGAAGTACCTACTATGTGCAAGACTGGGCTTGGCTTAGGTACCAATCACAACAGACAAAGCTCTTGCCATATTGTGCTTAGCGTCTAGAGGTGGGGCAGACATGAAAAGCTACATACACACAGAACAGTCTACATTCCAAGGGGCATGGCTGAAGAGGACAGGGTGCTCTGAAACCAACTCAGGAAGGAGACCTTGTTTAGAATGAGTGATCGAGGAAGGCTCACTAAGTAAGAAATAACAAAGCTGAGGCCAAAAGGATAAAGAAAAATGATCAGATCAGAAAAATGGGGGTGGGTGGTGAAGAAGTGCTCTAGGCAGGGAAAATAGTTTGGGAGCACAGGCCGGAAGTGCGCCTAGATCCTGGCTCAGTTGAAGAACTACAAGACGTCACTGTGCTGCAGTTCAGCAAGTGGTTGGGACAGCAGCAGAGCAAGATGAGGCAATCCCAAGGGTTTTAGAGGTTAAGTGAAGTATTTTAGGTATTATCTACAGGATAATAGAAAGTCATTGAAGGGTTTACATGAAGGGAAGCTAGGTGAAGCATGCATGAGGCCTGCTTATATGTTCTTTGCAACTTCCTGTGAATATAATTTAAAAAAATAGTAGGGAGTGAGGCAATAAGATTTTTCAGACATCTCTCTGGCTTCTGCGTGATAAATGGAACTGGGTAGGAAGGGACAAAGTTTGAGCTTATTGCAGTGATCTGGGCAAGGGAAGAGTACAGTAGCAGTGAAGATGGAGAGAGCTTGTATTACATTTTGAAGGTCTGAGGGAGGGAACAGGTGACTGACTGGATGTGGCAGGCCAGGGAGAGGCATCGGGTGTGAGGCCCAGGTTTCTGGCTTGGGGACCTGGAATGGATGGAGATCTACTTGTTAAGATGGGCAATACTGGGGGTATAAGAGCAGGGGGCAAAGGTAGAATTGAGTTTTGGGTGTGTGAAGTTAAAGTTGCCTACAAGATGTTTCAGTGGAGACTTTGAGTGGCTAGCTGGATACATGAGACTGAAGTTGTTAAATGCCAATTAAGTAAGAAACAGCAAAAATAGTCATAAAAATAGATTGAGGTTTCTAGATCTACATTTTGCTACTGTTCTAAGAGAAGAAGATGGCGTTTCAGCTGGTTGGGATATATTTTTGTGTTTTTATTATGGATGTCAGTAGCCTCCATTTTTGTTATCAACAGTATCAGATTTATTCTGCTGACAATAAAGGAGGGTTCTCTGCACAGGAATTTTAATCAGCCTGTGGCACCTGTGGTAGGACGTTATATCCATTTTCAAGTACTTGAATAAATGCTCTCGCAGTGCATCTTAGTTTGTGTTTTGCTGTTATTGAAGCACACTGTAAAATTTAGATCCAATCACGTTTTTAAAGAAGTTCTGTTTGTAAAGCCTTACTTTTTTTGCTGTTCTTTTTCAAGTTGAGACTTGCATTTATTAATTTATTTCATGGTTTAATTTCCTTCCACATCTATAAGCAATTCTATGTGTCATTATCTTAACTTTTATGCCATTGTTTTTCACTTCAGTCCTAGCTAATGGGTCTCTTAACTTTTTGTGTTGTGGGCTTCCATTTAGTGTTTTTCAACCCATTTAGTAATATTTGCAAGACAAAGGAAAAATTCTTACTCCTCTATTTTTTCCTAAGTAATAATGAATATTTTGCATTTTCAGATTCCTAGAAATAAATGCTGCCTAGGAAGCATTTTGTTCAGTCGACTCTGACCTCATCCCATTCTCTACAGGGGTCAAGCAGAGTCAGGGATGATAATATAATTTATTTTCCAAATAAGAACAAATTTGAGAGTGAAAGGGATGCCAACCAGATTGCAGAGACAAAACGAGAAAATCTGGCTGTTCTGGGCCCATGGGGTTGTACAGATCACTCTAGTAAGGACTGCTCTGTGCAAATATGACTTGCTGCTTATAAACTGTGTTAACTAAGATCACAATAAGAAGGCAGAACTTCAGGGCTTGAGGACCGTGTCAATAAAGCAAGCACAGAGCTGAATGGGGTCAGCATAGGATGAGTCCCTCCAATTCCTAATGCTGAGTCCAGCTGATGCTTGTGTGATTTTCTGGCTCTCTGTCCATCAGCTCCTCCCTCTGTTCACTGCAGACACTCTGAGGTCTAGCTCACCCTTTCTGTTAAGCGTTGAACCCTTTTGCAAAAATTCTCAAGCTTCTCTCCTTGTACTCCTAGTCAATAACATGGGGTAGCCCTAGATTCTGGTCATTTATGGGGAGTATGCCATCCACTTCATGACAATTTTGGTTTGGCTCCCTAAGTTCCTTATAAGAACACCGAAGGCAGAGATCCTAGCTCATTTTCCTTCTACCTAAAAGAGCTCTCTCTCAACCTGTAATACTTATAAGATGTGAGCAGGTAACCTTAGGGGATAACAAATACTACTATTTGCCACTATCTCCAATCTAAGAGGTTTGTGGAAATACATTTTTTTCCATATCTGTGTATTTCCTTAATTTTGCTTTATTTAGATACTTGAACAGACTTTCCTCTTTGAAAAATGTTTGACTATCTTCTGCTTCCCCACATTGCTTAGGTTTGTTTATGTCTGCTAGAAATTTGATAGACAATCACAAACATTTATTAAGCACCTAGTATATCCTGAGAAAAATGCTGATTAGGGCCGACCATACCAGATGAAGTTTGCATAGGTAACATTATCTCATAAGGTGGATCCTGTTACCAACACAGTGACCTGGGGGCCTTACATGAGGTCAGATTGTCAGGGGAGGCTCTAACTTGGCAAGTCGAATCTGAGAGGACTGAGACAGGCATACTCATTTTTGTTGAGCATTTCTAGGACATTTCACTCCCTAGAGATACACCCATGTGTGACATCCACCTCGTGGTTCTCCCTGCTCCAAAGCACATGGCTCTTCTAGTCCCTGGAGGCTTTTGCCTTCACAAATGAAAATGTAGGCAGTTGCTATCAGTCAGGAGCAAGAAGAGAAAGGTGTGAGAACAACGTGAGTGGGTACCACAGGGACTGTCCCTGTCCAGGCTAAGGCTCTATGGAGGGCACAGAAGATACATGGCACCTTGCAGGGCAGGAGATTCTGAACACCATGAAAGCAACATTATGGGTGAGAGGGGCATCCTGAAGGATGCCTGCATGAGGGCTGTGGGGCACGTGGCTGGTGTGGGGGTGGTAAGAGGTCACTCTGAAGTGGAAGGATGAGGGCAAGAAGACCATGACCATGCTTGAGGTTATTAGTGTTCACCGTGATGTGGGGTGGGTGATATCTAGCCCTAAGCCAAATTCGGGGGGCAACTCACAGTTTAAGAGATGTGGCATCACTGTCCTACAGTGAGTAGCATCTAGACACTAACTCCATAAAGGGCCAGGCTTAGGGTGGCTAGATATCTGCTCCTTGAGGACAGGAAGCGGGTACCAGTTATATGGCTGAACAACCCTTGGTCAAAGGTGCAACAATAGCACAGGGTGCATGCACACCAGTGCTTGACAATTGTCAGCAGACAACTAAGCTATAATGGTGAACCTTTTGGAGGATGATGAATTAGCCTTTAACTCATTCATTCTTCTGATTCGACCTCATTTCAAAAGCTTTTGTGTCAGAGGATGAGGCCAACAAACTGGAAACTAGGCTTCATTCTTTGACATGGATTCTAAAATTTATTCAAGCTTCTGTTAGTACAATTACAAATCAAGCATTCCATTTCTTTTCCTAAAGGAATGTCTGCTTTTAAATAGGTAGAAACCTTCAATTGTCAATTTCCTCTTTTTCAGGGAAAAGGATCTGACAAATTGTTGCTGAACTGTTATTTTGTAAAAAATTTAAATGGTACTGTCTATAGTTCTCCTTGTAAGAAATTTATTTTTTTTCTTGTGACATTTTTTCAGCAAAAATTTCTCTCAAGGTAATAGATTAGGGACTATTAATCTATACATGATCCCCACTGGACAGCTGGTAAAGTTACTAATCTTTCTCCTTTCTGTTCTAAGCGTAACTGTTTTGTCCTCCTAAAGAACGTATTCACAAAACTTCATTGCCATTAATTATGGGCTAGGTTCTATTTGTTACCTCCATTCTCAAAACTTCTAGTTTGCTTTGGGAAAGAGAAAATAGAGTCAAATAACCATCTGTAACATCTAGCTAAAAGCCTTCAGAAATCAAACTTCATCTTTATTGCATGCCTATGACACATAATGGGTGGGGGCTTTAAATTGTTCTACACATACTAAGTAGTACATGTCCACTGCAGAAAAAAATAGCACATATACCAAGTAAAAAACAAGCACAAACAAACGCAACAAACCAAAACAAAAACCACCTCCCTCTCACTACTGCAGCGATTCTACCATTAGCAGTTTGCTGTGAATGTATCCCTATTTTACACGTAACCCAAATAAATTAGGGCTGTTTCAGGGCCTGTCCAAAAATGGCATTGCATCAGAAAGAAACACAGATACAGTACAGAAGTCTGGATAAAGAACATAAATATCAATGTCTCTTGACAAGAGAAGGCCAAGGAAGAAACGGACTGTGTAATACATCATACAACTCCCTCTGAATCTTCTGTACTCTCTGCCTTTATTTATTTATTGAGATGGACTCTCCTTGCTGTTACCCATGCTGGAATGCAATGGTGCGATCTTAGCTCACTGCACTCACTCCCAGGTTCAAGCAATTCTTCTGCCTCAACCTCCTGAGTAGCTGGGCTTACAGGTGCCTGCCACCACTCCCGGCGAATTTTTGTATTTTTTGTAGTGGTGGGGTTTTGCCTTGTTGGTCAGACTTGTCTCCAACTCCTGACCTCAATTGATCCACCCGCCTCGGCCTCCCACAGTGCTGGGATTACAGGCATGAGCCACTGCACCCAGCCCACTCTATGACTTTTCTAAATCCCACACTCTGTGGCAGTTGTCCAATCTCCTCTCCTTTTCAGAGAGGAGGCAGAAGTCTCCTTCCCCTTCTCCTCATCCTCTCCCCTAAAACTCCAGAGCACCATTTTCACCTCTTCCTCCTCTTCCCACCTTCTAGATCTCTTCTTCCATAGACAGCTCCCTGCCTTTTCTTATTAAATCGACTTTCCTGACTTCTTCCTGTACTCCTTTTCTTCTCTTACCTAAATAAGCATTGCAAAAAAAGTTTCAGCAATGTAAATAAAGAACACTGGGAAGAGAGGGGAAAGGAGCTGAGGAGAAAGGGAGGAGGAGGATGTTTCAATGTCTGCTTTCATAATTTTATTTTATTTTATTTTAGAGTCGGAGTTTCAGTCTTGTCACACAGGCTGAAGTGCAATGGCATGATCTTGGCTAACTGTGACTGCCTCCCGGGTTCAAGCAATTCTTCTGCCTCAGCCTCTTGAATAGCTGGGATTACAGGTGCCTGCCACCACACCCGGCTCACTTGAGTAATTGTTTTTTAGTAGAGAGGGGGTTTCACCATGTTGACCAGGCTTGCTTTCATAATTTTATACTAATGTTTATTTATATTCATATAAAATATTTTATATTAACCTACTTTAATATTTTTGTCCAGTGCATTTAAGATACTGAAACAGAGGTCCAGGAAGATTAGCTTGCCCATGGTCTCAGAGCCAGTAAGTAAAGGAACCAGGCCAGTGAGGGCTCCACAAAGCAGCCCCATTCTGTCTTGGCCTCAGCGTGGACTCCTGTGGCTGGAGGTTGAAAGCAAAGGGGATTAGGTGAATCCTGAATTGTGGCGGTCTCAGTGAGAAGAGGACTTCTGAACACTGGGGGGATGCTAGCAGACACTGGGGAAACCTTTATCTGGGGGTGCCACTGAAGGGGAACAATAGGAGTCACCTCTTAGACAGGTGTTGGCAAAAGAGATGGGAGGACTTCAGATTTCTGAGACTAATTTCTCTTTCTCAAGACGGTTATATCTTTATTGCTGATCTCAACACTTGTCAAAATCTGGGGAAGAATTCTTTTTACCTCCAAGGGCTCAGCATGACAGAACTATGTAAAGGAAGTACCTGTCTGGGTTAGGTCTGGGTAGGAGCAAACATCACTGAAGATTCACCTGGCACAGCGGGCAAACCTACTGATGCTGTTGGATGCTGGTGGAAGATCCAAGCTCAGGTGCCTGTTCTCAGAATTAGGTGGCTGAATTAGGTGGCTGAAACATGGTTTCTGGGACTCAGTTTTGGCAAGGCAATTGTGCCTTCTGGACGTGTGCACACACATACATGTGCCTGTTAATCTAGCTACAACTGCAAAGTGACAGCAAACAAATAAGAGTAGCCATCAGATCCAATGCTGGCTGAGCTGCGAGGAGATATAACGCAGGTAGTATACACATTTAAACTCCTGGTTCTTAGGAATGGAAGCTGAAATGTGGAGTGCAGATGTTGATGCTGGTCAAAGTGAGGAGGTGATTTACCTTCTGGATAGCTGCTTTGGCTTCCAGATCTCACTAGAATGGGCAGGTCTTTTCTAGAGGTCTGTGACACACAATTTTAGGGCAAAAAATAGAAAGTAAATCACTAGTAATAAGTGCTAAGTTCTAGAAGTGCCAGTTGACGTGTCCTTCCAGATAGTTCCAGCCTTGGTGGGATTTAATGCAGAAGAGATGACACGTCAGAGTGACTGGACTATGGGGTGATTGTATGCACACTGTTGAAGCTTTGCATAAAGGTGATACTGATGTAGCTCCTCATCACAGCCTAGAGTATTTAGGTTCTGCTTGGGCAATGGATCAAGCGTCCTAGCACAAAAGGACCTGTGTGCGCAGAAACCGCTGCTTCCTGGTCCAATCCCTCCACCAGATGAAAACACTAAGTACCGTAGGCTCCATCATGATTCTGTGGCCTGCTCATCTGGGCTTTGGTCATTCACATGTTCCTGGAACTCATCTCACAGGGCAATTTCAATGCAGGCCAGACCTTGAGCAAGGCCAAGATGGCGATGCCCATTAACGGCTTTCATCTTTGGCTCAGCAGGTGGATACTGGGATTAGTCATTTCCTATTTTGTTGAGCTTGCCAAATGTATTTTGGACCTTTAAAAAGTCCTTATGCTATCTCAAATGATGCTTTGGTAGAGTTCTGTCCACTTTCCACTGGCCTTGGCAGGTGGTTGAGTATTATGAAAGCAACTAGGGCCTAAACTGTGAAATACAAATGTTACTTTGTTTTTGTAGGAAGACCAGATGAAAATAACACAAAATGTTTTGGTAATTTTGTTAAAAATGCAACCTTGAAGAACTTAAATTTGTTAAAAACGCAAGCTTGAAGAACTTAAATCTGTCTGGCTTTATGTTTCATTTAAACCTTTTTTTCCCAGGCAAAATAGCAATATTTGAAGGTAAAAATAGGTTTGTAATTATGAGGAAAGATTCTTGTAACTGCACTTTGCAAACCAATTATACAAGAGAAAGTTGAACTAATTCTAAGTGTGTTATTATTGTTATTAGGAACAATAACTCTCAAGTGAACAGTGCTTTACGATTTATATGTGAAAGTGCTTTCACATGAAATGTATAATAATCACACACTCTTCTTTGAAATGCCTTGAACTTTAAGAACAAATCCAGGTTGAAAGAAGAGGTACCTAGAGAAATCATGTGAATCAGATCTCTCCAGAGAATGAGATCTCTCTACTGGAATCCTTGCATGCAGGGTTTGTCTGGGGCCTAACTTTCTAGCCACTATCTGGTCTGCTTCTTAAAGATGGTCTTGTTTCAATGAACACAACCTGTTGTCTGCAGATCTGGTGGGCATGGCACTGGGAAGTGCCAAGGAGCCTTGAGTGATCACACATGATTTTTCTCCATGTAGAAACAACAGGCTAAGAGAATCTCCTGAGAAAAGCTGGGCTTATGAGATAACCAGCCCTACCTGGAGAAGCTTTGGAAAAACAAAAACAAAAACTAAACTTCACAGTTGTATATCTGGGCCAAATACCTGAGTAACTGTAGGTAAATCCTTTACGATACGACACTGCCCATGCCTGGATATGAGGGATAGTGTACACTGTAAGGAACAACATCTCTTGTATGGTTTCGCTTCCTAAAAAGCTACGGAAGAAAAAACCATTGAAGTCATGGGACAAAGGGCTATTCCTCTGAGTTAAATGGGAACGTCCCCTGGAGAGAGAATTCCACTTTCTCTGCCAACCAGCAACCCTGCTGGCAGCTGTGTTTGAGAAAAGCGTGCCTATCAACTAATGATGCCTAGCCCCTCTCCTGGCTCCTGAATGGAGTGTCTGTGTTGGTGGTATTGATATCCACCATTAACAAAAACTTGGCTTACTTTCAAACATGTAGATCCTTTTAGGAATTCTTCAATATAACAAAGGCAATGGGTTCCCATTTTTGTGTTAATTGCATGTTTGCCCAAATTCGATGGATCATGTTTTGATTTTTACATAATTTTCTAATTTTCTAGACTTCCATTCAGGGTCCTCAGACTGAAATTAGGCATATCCCATGGCCCAAGAGCGTGGGACATAACTAAATCTGCATAAATATCCATTGAGTCTCCAGAGGAGATTCAATGAGAAAATATTTTAGGAAACAGGGTTGTGAGCCTTTGTGCTCAGTGATATTTAAGTTGGCTGATCATTTCAAATTTGGAAATTATAGTCCATAAACATGAATAAAAGGCAATTGCATCTTTGTGTATTTCTACCTATGCTTGAGCTTTTTGCAACTGTTTATAAAGAGTGGCATGATAAAATACTTTTGTGTTTGCTTCTGGTGACAGTAACATTTTATTTATAAAATATGATTACTGGCCTGGTACGGTGGCTCCCGCCTTATCTCAGTTGGGAGACCAAGGTGGGCAGATCATGAGGTCAAGAGGTTGAGACCATCCTGGCCAACATGGTGAAATCCCGTCTCTACTAAAAATACAAAAATTAGCTCGGCATGGTGGCGTGTGCCTGTAATCCCAGCTACTCAGGAGGCTGAGGCAAGAAAACTGCTTGAGCCCAGGAGGCGGAGGTTGCAGTGAGCCGACATTGCACCACTGCACTCTGGCCTGGTGACAGAGCGAGACTCTGTCTCAAAAAAAAAAAAAAAAATACAATTACTTAACTAAAAGCTTTAGGGTGGTTAAACAAACAAACCAAACTTTCTGCTAAATATCTGAGTTTCACTGATTATGACTGGAGGTTCAAATATATAATTACTTCATATATGGATGTGAAAAAGCTCTGATAGGCAGTTTTGTTTTCAATTAGAGTTGTTGTTCTATTTCCATATTAATAAGAAACCAATTAGTTATTATGAACAGATTGGGTATTTAGCTCATGTACAACATAAAATGCAAGACTAAAAAGAAAAACAAACATAGAGTACTCTTTTTTTCTATGTTGCTATGAGGTTTACTGTATGTAATACATACTTTTTGTATGGTCCATTAGGGCAAGGCATTTCCTGGCATTGAAAATTTACTTAAAATATCTATGATTATCATAATGAATATTACTAATGTGTAATTCATTGAGACCAATAAGCCAGCATCTTACATGATGTTTGGTATTTAGCAGGTATTTGAGACTATGCTCAGTTTTTTTGTAAAAACTGTCTAGCTCTTGTTTGCCTACAAATAACATTGACAATACAGTTCATTTCTAATGTAGGAGAAACTTGATTTTGGAGCCTTGCCCCTCAAACCTGGTCCTGATTACTGCTTCAACTCCTGTTTATATAATTCTACACAATTTTGGCAGGATTCAAGAGCACATACCAGGGTGTTGGCTTTTATGTATCTCCTGGGATGTGAATGTCATGCTGACTGGATGAACTCTGGCCACAAACCCCAGACAAGCACAATGACTCTATTTATTCAGACTTGGCTGCCTGAATGCAGATTGACTCTGTGGGTAATAAATTTTCACAGGCCAAGAACTTCAGGATCAACCAAGCTGATCCTGAGAAGAAAAATGTACCTAAGGAAGTAGAGCTGGGCTGCAAAAAACCTCCTATGTTTTTATTCCATGTCTGCATATCATTCAGCTAATTCATTTAGTCACTGATTGACATGTACTGTCAATGCCTTCATTCTTTTTAAAAGCTCTGCTTTGTATTATGCAATTGTCATATTAAAAAGAAACAAGGGAAAAAATGAAGAGCTTCCATTACAATTGGGAATCTGTTTTTAATAGTACACCCAAAACTGATGTGAGTCATCCAGCGATCTCCATGGTAAAGAACACAGAATTGAGATGGGAATGTTTCTTGTGCTGGTCCATAAGAAACCAAAGGAAACAAACAGCAATAAGAACTGCAATGTTGCACTCAAGAGCAACCTCACCTACAATCTTGATAACGTGATGCAGCGAGGCTTTAGATTCTTTCTAAGAGACACGATTATTACTCTATGCATTATAAATAAGAAAATAATTGGCTCTTTAATTTGCAGATTTATGTTAATGATCTAGATATCTATTACATTAATTGCATGCTCTCCAAATATTGATTGGGGATTAAAAGGTAACTTTTCATTGTGCAAGAAGTAAATTAATGCCAATGGGGAAATTTCCCTCTACAGATTAGATCCAATGATTGTTGCCTGTAAAATTAAAATAGTCAGTTAAAGTGGATAAACCATGCTCATTTAAAGAGAAAAATGTGGCTACATAGTTAAAATGAAAAGACTGCCCAATATGTTTAGGTAACATAATTACTGGAAGCTGCAGGCGTGTACACAGCCATTCAATTTAGATGCCTGGTTCCTTCCTTTCCCTAAGCTATGCATTTGTCATCTCTGAAACACTTGTCTGCAGTTGACACTATCGTGGCTGTTCCTTGCTGAAACTCTTAATCATGTGTCCCTCTCCTCATGCCTTAGCTATAGTAATGCCACCTACATATATGCTTGTGTCCAACCTCCCAAGCTTACCTTGATTTGTGAGGTCAAGCTCATCTTTTTGCCAATGGGAAGACATGCAATATAATTTATCACTCCCTTCCTAATCCATTATTATTATTATTATCATTTTGGTACTTAGTGTCTTCAGAAATAATTTTGTCTTAAGTTTTCTAATTCCTTCACATGGAAACATTGGCCTTTGGAATTGTTAAAACCAACAGTTACAGAAAGGAGATCAAACAAACTACTCCAGGTATCGCCTTTCATTTACCCAGATAAACAAGAAAACTGATTCTCAAATCTTTTGTGCTATTTCCAGCTGGAACCTCATCCAGTATGAAGACCATAGGTGCAACCATAAAGTTATGCTTCCATTTCATTTATATCTGTAAACTTTCTAAGGAAATCCAGTCACAACTCCAGCACTAGAGGCTACAGCCAAAATCTGATTATCTTTGAAAGGGAAGGCTGTGGAGAAACCCAGTCTCTTCGTTTTGAAGGCTTCTGTTTGAGATAACTTATGAAAACTTGTGACTTCGATATGGCTTGATGTAAGCATGTTTAAGAAGTGGCTATAGACATTTCCATGGAGATGGGATAAATGCTTTTCTTCCAAATAGGTTATTTGTGTATTAATCTATAGCCAATATAAGACCCAAGATCTCGGGTCTTATATTTTTGTCATCTCTGTCAATACTTTTGATGTTTGGATAGAACTAATTTGAAAAATCATAGTGTTCAGGAAAAGGAACAAAGGCAGAACAAAGGTCATCTTTTCATCTTTGATACTGTACAATGGACAGTGGGAAACACTCTCAATTGAAGGCATCACTATGCATTTATCCATGCATTCATTCAACAAATATTTAGCAGTTCTGCTGTGCCAGACACAGACCCTGCCCTCAGGGAAATTCCAGTTTAGCTGGTATAGACAGATGTTAGAAAAAAAGTAAACATAACATATAACTAAAATTATGATGAGATTTAGGTAAAAAGATGAAGGATACTGTGAGAAGGACTAACTGGGAGCTGATTAGGTAAGAGGGAGGTCTCCCTGAGGAAGTGAAAGTTATGCTGCACCTCCAACATGCATAGGTGTTAATAAGGCAAAAATGAGGGAGTAGAGGCCTATGGAGGCCCTAAGGCAGCTGAGCTTAGCTTCTTGGAGGAGCTGAGAGAAGGTCTGGGCTGCTAGAGGGCTGCAAATGAGCTCAGTGTGAAGAGGAGGTGTAGACAAACCAGATGGTACAGGGTAGTGTCGGCCATACTGAGGGCTCTGAATTTGATCCCAGGTGGGATGCGAAACCTATTTAAGATTTTAGAGCAAGGAACTATTTGACATGATTTTTAAAAGATCACTGAGGGGAGGCTGTATTACAGAGGGCAGAGAACAGAAATAAGATAATTTATACCAGACTGATTTAGACTAGCTGGGATGGAAAGAGGTAGATGGACCAATATTTAATTTTGGAGGCTGAGTTTACAGGACTTAGAGATGAAGTGAATGTCTGAGTGAGGAACAGGGAATCATCAAGGATGAGTCTGAAGTTTCTGGGCTTGAACAGCTGGGCATCTGGCAGTGCTAATTTGGAAATGGGAACAATAGCAAGAGGAACATATCTGTGAGTCTGGTAGAGCGGTGGCAAAGGCCAGAAGCCCAGCTGGGCACAGACTGAATTTGAGATGTTTGCAAAATATCCAAGTGGAAAAGTCAAGTAAGTTTGTGGTTCAGAAGAGAGTTCTGAGCTGAGAATATAACTTTAGAAATTGTCGGTATACAAAAATTGAAGGTCATAGGTAGGAATCGGTGAGATCACCCAGAGAGCAGACATGGAGAAGAAAAGTCAGGAATAAACACAGAAAGACTCCAACATTGGGCAGAAAATCAGAGTCGGCAAAAGAGCCTGAGAAGAGAAGCAGGAGGGGCAGGACCCAAACCAGGAGAGTATGCTGTTAGACTCCTACAGAGAAGTGGGTGATGAACAGTGTTCAATGCTGTAAGTCTTCTAGTAAGACATGGGACTGAAAAAAGCCCAATACAATTGGCTCTGTGGAGGTCATGGGGACCCAATGAGGAGCATTTCTGGTAAAGAGATGGCGGCATAATGAGATCAAAAGAACAAGTCTCTAACTAGCTCTGAGGAAATGGATGAACTTTGGATAGGAGCAGGGCAGTGTCCTCTTGCAACAGGAGGGCAGAGGGAGGAAGAGTGAAGATGGAAGCAATGGTGTGAATGTGGTATTGAGAAGATTAGGTTTCTCTGCTAGAAGCTAGTCAGTCATGGTATGAGGCAGGGAAATACAGATAAATAAGGTACACACTGAGATTCAGGTTGTTTACCCATGAAGCTGGGAAGATAAAAAAACTACATTTGTATTATCTACTATTATAAATTCTGTAACATGGTAATTATAGGATATTAAGGGAGAAAACTTGCAAAATGACAGCACCCGTGAACTGTTAAGTTCTGTACATATACTGTAATACCCAGAATAGGCACTAAAAAAGCTATACAAAGAGATACACACAACAATGTTACAGACAAATCAAAATAGAATTCAAAAGGTTTAAGGAATACATAGAAAGGCAGGACAAAGAAAATTAAAAACGGGATGAAACAAAAAAATAAAATGGTAGACTTACGCTTTAACAAATCAATAATTACATTAAATGTAAATGGTCTAAATGCATCAATTAAAAGACAGAAATTGGCAAAGTGAATACAAATATGACAACTATTAAGATACGCTGTATATAAGAAACTCATTTCAAATACAACAGTATTGGTAAGCTGAAAGTAAAAGAATGGACAAAAGTTACATTATGCAAGCATTAATCAAAAGAAAGTAGGAGCAGCAATATTGGTATCAGAAAAAGTAGACCTCAGAGCAAAGAAAATGACCAGAGACAGAGTGGAACATTACATAATGATAGAAGGGTCAACCTAACAAAATATAGCAATCCTAAATGTGCATATACCAACGAACAGAGCTGCAAAATATGTGAAAACAACCTGACAGAATAGAAAGAAGAAATAAACAAATCCACAATGACAGCCAGAGACTTCAACACCTCTCTCTCAACGCTAGATAGAGTGATTAGACAGAAAGTCCAGAAAAGATACAAAAGAACATCTAACACGATAAATATAATTGACATTAACAGAACACTCTATCCAACAACAGAATACACATTCTTTTAAGTGCCTATAAAACATATACCAATACAAACAGTATCTTGGGTCATAAAAAATACTCAACAAATGTATAAGAATTGAAATCATACTGAATATGTTCTCTGACCATAAAGGAGCCAAACTAGAAACCAATAAAAGTTAAGATTAAAGGAGATCTCTGAGCACTTAGAAATTAAACAACACACTTCTAAATAGTCCATGAGTCAAAGAAGTCTCACTGAACTGAATGATGATGAAATACAACACATCAAAATTTGTGGGATAAAGTTTATAGCAGTGCTGAGAGTCAAATGTATAGCACTAAATGCTTATTACATCATAAAAAAGAACAAATCTCAAATCTATAATATAATCTCCCTCAAGAAACTAGGAAAAGAGCAAAAATATACCCAAAGCAAGCAACAGGAGGGAAATGAAGATAAGAAATCAGTGAAATTGGAACAGAAAAACCAAATAGATAATACTAATGAAACGACAAGCTAATTCTTTCAAAAGATCAATACAGTTAATAAACCTCTAGCAAGACTGATCAAGAAAAAGAAAGAAGACAAATGATGAGTATTAGTAATGAAATGGGGACTGACACTACAGATCCTGCAGTCATCAAAAGGATAACAAGGGAATACTACAAACAACCCTATATGCATAAACATGACAACTTAAGTGACATGGACACACTTATTACTGAAGAACACAGTACCACAACATAACCAGTATGAAACAGATAATCAAATAGCCCTATGACTATCAGATAATATCTGAGAAGCTCTATAACTATTAAGAAAATAGATTTTTCTTCCCCCCGAGATGGAGTCTTGCTCTGTCACCCAGGCTAGAGAATAGTAGCTTGATCATATTTCACTGCAACCTCTGCCTCTTGGGTTCAACCAATTTTCCTGTCTCAGCCTCCTGAGTAGCTGGGACTACAGGCATGCACCACCATGCACAGATAATTTTTGTATTTTTAGTAGAGATGGGGTTTCACCATGTTGGCCAGGCTGGTCTTGAACTCCTAACCTTGTGATCTGCCCTCCTAAGCCTCCCAAAGTGTTGGGATTACAGGTGTGAGCCTCCACGCCTGGCCAGGAAATACAATTTTTAAGTTTAAAAATCTCCAGGCCCATATGGTTTCACTGGAGATTTGGCTAAATAATTAACATCATTTTTAAAAAACATAATCTTTTTGAGAAAAGGGCAGGAGACCCTTCTCCATTTATTTTATAAGGTCAGTATTAACCTGATATCAAAACTAGACAAACACAGTACAAAACAGAAAACTTCCAACCAATATTCCTTATGAACATTAAAAAGACCAATGTGTGGTGGGGATGTAGAGCAACTGCAATTCTCTTACACTGCTGGTGGGAGTGTTGATTGGTACAACCATTTTGGAAAATGGTTTTAGATAATTTACTGAAGTTGAACATGAACATACCCTACTGCTCAGCATTTATACTTCTGGGCATAGACCCAACAAGAATGTTCTCATGCGCTCAACAAAAGACACGTACAAGGAGGAAAATACCTGTACAAGGATGCTAATAAGAGTTCACTATTCTACCCTCCCCGTCATCCCCACCAAAATATCCATATGCTCATTAGTAGTGGAATGAGTAAGTAAATTATGGCATACATGCGCAATGAAAATGAACAAACTTCAATTATAGGTAACAACAAAGGTGAATCTCATAAACAATGTTGAACAAAAGAAGCCAGACACAAAAAAGTACATGATGAATAATTCCATTTTTATAAAGTGCAAAAATAAGCAAAATTACTCTATGGTGTTAGAAAACAGGTAAGTGGTTACTCTTCAGCAGAGTGGTGATTGGTGGGAGCACAGAGGTACCTGGGAGGCTGGTCTTGTCTGTATTTTCATCTGGGTATTGGTTACCTCAGAGATATATATATATATACACATATATATATATATATATACACATATATATATATATATACACACACACACACACACACACACACATATATACACATACATATATATATATACACACATATATATATAATCATTTTTTAAAACTTTTATCATTTTTATAAATAATATATAAAAAATTACGGGCACAGTGGCCCACGCCTGTAATCCCAGCACTTTGGGAGGCCGAGGCAAGTGGGTCACCTGAGGTCAGAAGTCTGAGAACAGTCTGGCTAACATGGTGAAACCCCGTCTCTACTAAAAATACAAAAATAAGCTGGGTGTGTGGCGGGTGCTTGTAATCCCAGATACTCAGGAGGCTGAGGCAGGAGAACTGCTTGAACCCGGGAGGCGGAGGTTGCAGTGAGCCAAGATCGTGCCACTGCACTCCAGCTTGGATGACAAGAGCAAACCTCTGTCTCAAAATGTGTGTGTGTGTGTGTGTGTGTGTGTGTGTCTGTGTCTGTGTATTCCAATTTTACAAACAGAGACACTGAAGCAGAGAGCAGTTCAGAGGCTGCGCCAAGGTTGCAAAACCACTAAGTAGTGGAGTGGGGATTTGAACCCCTGGAGTGGGGCCGCTGTACTCTTAACCAGTAAACTAGACTGTCTCATCATCTTTAAGAGCACAAAGGCAATGAGGAGAAAAGGAAGCCTCAGATAGGAGTGTTCAAAAGCACGGAGTCTGAGGTGATCTGAGGAAGGGCAGGCAGGTATAGCAATCTGAAGCTCTCGTAGACACCTCTTTATTACACAGTGGCACATGGGCTGGTTGAACCAATATTCGCAAAGACAGCCAGATATAATGTCAGAAAAGGTTAAGGATTTTCGTACACTGTACTCTGTTTATCGAGGCAAGAGATTCTTAAAAGATTTTGGGTTTAAGGTACAAACTCTGATTCCATCTAGAAAAATCACTTATGTTAAATGTTCAGTTATCGCAGAATGCCAGGGAATGAGTGTGTGTGTGTTGTGTGTGCAGGTGCACAGACTACGCTTTCTCAGGGATAAAGCATAGTTTGGTCTTGAAGAGAGAAAAATACCATATCATTAGTTTTGTTTAAAATTATGGGAATTACAATTTTGTGATTAGCCCAGGGTATAATTATAGGCCAAAGCAGGACAACTTAATGCAATCACTGTTGAAGCAATAACTTAAACTATCATATGCAAAACCACTGTCTGGAGTCTTAATTAGGAAAAAGGGATTACTGTATAATATTCATTCTGTCAGTTCCTTTTATTGTAAAAATAGGAAGGTATACTCATATAGGAATCAAATGCAAGAATAAGGGATCTGACCTGTACATTCATGACACAATATTATCCATAAGCACAGAATGGAAGGGAGTAGCTTAAAAAGCCAAATGAGTCAACTAAAAGCTCTTACTGTCTTAGAGAACATGTATAGTACATCATTCATAATGCTTATTAAAATTGAGTTTTCATTGGAAACACTTCCTGGAAATAGCTCAGAAAATTATTTCCAAATTTAAAAAGGTTTGTAGATTGAAATCGTCTGTGAACCCTTTTTCTAATAAAAAGCATACACAATTTACACATTTGATATGACTTAATCCATAATCTATGTATCCAAGTCACTTAATGAGAAAAAACACAAAGGGATGAAATCATTTGCTTATTATCACAGAGAAGAGAAGCCAAAATTAGGAGTGAAGCCATTCTACATTTCTGCTAAGATTGCTGTTTTGCAGATATCTGGCTGCCCTGGTAGATACTCCTGGAAACAAACCAATGATCTCTAAAAAACTCAAAGCTCGAGTGGCCTTCTTTGCCCAGTTAACCTTCTTGCAGTGGTTATTCTCTGCTTGCCAATATGGTTTCCAGACTCCTCAAGCTCTTCTCCCGTCTTACTGCCTCAGTTTATCTGATGAGATGAGCAACCCCTTTTGTGACCTCATAGCCATGCTCTGCTCAGATACCCTTCCTCGAAATTCTCCTTTGACTTTTATTTAACCTCTGCTTATTTTCTCTGTACCTTATTTGTATTTGCAAGTCTGGATAGCAAATCATCTGCATAGCATCTCATGATACTTTCTGTTAACTATTCTGAAACCAATAGAATAGCACTAGTATTCTGTATTGCATACAAAAATGACCTGTTTAAAGAAAACTCTCTGAATTGTCTTTCTACCCATCACACGTATCTAAACTTGACAAAATACAACACACAGGATGAGAAAAAGAAAACAGAAGTATAGAAAAATCTGTCTTTAGTGTTTTAAAACTTGCTTTGAAATACAAACATTTCTTGAAATGCAGAAGTGAAAGTGATGAATGTTAAGTGGATATTTTTTCACCTTAACTGACTGATCAGAAGAGTATTTATAACCCCTAACTGATGTCTTGAGCTGATAAATCAACACCAGGGGAGAATATTTCAAGCACATTTATCATTGAAGACAAACAGCCTATACTGAGCATGATTATTTTTTATTCATCATTTTGGCTCACCTCTACATTTGCTCCTTCTCAATGTTAATAATATCTGTATTAAGACTTCTCAATATTTAATGTTACAGATTGCTTGTTGAATGCTGATGAGGTTAAGGTCATATGTTTGATCTCCAGAATGCCAATTAGCTTCACACACACACAAATAAATGAAAAAGAAAGAAAAAGGGGGGCTATTTCTGAGGGAAGCCTGATCTTAGCTTCCTTGTAATACCCATTGTTGGCCTCAACATCATAAAAATTACAGAATTCAAGGTGTAAGGGAAATTATGGGCAGCTACTTTAACATACTGGCCCAACTGTATAGAAGCTCACACTTAGCAGAGGAAAGACCAGCAGCCTGGAGCGCCACCATTCAGCTCAGCTAACACCCAGCACAGTCCACCAGGTCACTGTTGTCAGTGTTACCTCCAAAGGATGGTGACATAAAAGAGAATCTTACCTGTTCATTCTCCTCTTCATCACTGCTTAGCTTAAGGTCATCTTCCAGCATTCTGAAAGAAGGAACAAAGAGGTACAGATAGTTAGTAAATTCAGAGTAATTCAGCACCAAAAAAAAAAAAAATCACCTTTATTAGAGCAACATGTCAGGAATAAGTGTATTTGATTTCCTAATTTTTTTTCTTTCCTTCTGATGCACTTTTCCTCTGGCGCACTTAGGAAACAGCAGACAGTCCCTTCATAAAAATTAACCCTCACAGCAGTCATCAGCTAAGACGAGCAGCTTTCAGAGGATGCTGCGTTAGTAGGGAAATAATACTTAACAATAATGTATTGTATATTTCAAAATAGCTACAAGAGAAGAATTGGAATGTTCCCAACAAGAAAAAAAGATACATATTTGAGATGATGAATATCCTAGTTGCCCTGATTTGATCATTACACATTGAATAACCGTATAAAAATATCACACGTACTCCAAAAATACCAGTAAAAAAGAAGATGCTTTCCCGTGGCTCCCCCCCACCCCAAATACATAAGGGCTTTTCCTCGGGCAGTTTGCATTCCACAATTACTTGTTTAGTGTTTTCCATGCTCCCAGTGCTGTGCTATGTCCCCCATGCCTGCCCTGAGGGCTTACATGGTAAAGAGAGGTGAGAACAAGAGCCATAAAACCATAAACTCAGGCCATCATTCAAAGAGCTGGAAAAGACGTTGTCCCCCACATCCTACTGAGTGGGGAAAACAAAGCAGGAGAGCGCTTTCTGAAAAGCCTGTGAAGGTGATTCCCCAGCCTGCTCAGGTCCCCCTATTCATCCTCAGGAGACAGTGGGGAAGCATGTTAAAAGTAAAAAAAAAGAAACACAACTTCATACTCTGTTATTTGTGATGATAGTACTGTATTCTTTTCAGCATGGCTGAATTTCTTTATAGAATAGTAGTTTTCAGATTAATTCATTTCAAAAGAAATCTTACTCAGAAGTGCACTGTATAAAAGCGTGCTCTCCGCTCAGAGCCGCTCTGCCAGGGAGCAGGGGAGAGCCCGCTTCTGAGGGACCCTGGGGCTCCATACATCAGTGTGAAGGCCGAGGAGCCCTTGTGCTCAAAGGCCTCATTGAAGCCAGCTTCCAAAGGCTGTCCCCTAAAATGTACCCAGTGTCCTTTAAAAGCCGGTTATAGGCCTGTCACTGATATATGCTCTGAACATCGGTAGAAGTAATTTCAGTCACTTTTGGGGTGAACTGGGGGGTAAAGAACTGGCAGGATAAGGCATGGCCCCAGCTCTGCCCCACTTGTCTATGCATTTGGGGCAAGTCGCTTCATGCACCCTTCCCCCATTTCCTTACTTGTGAAGTGACTGTAGAGGGCAATCCTAAGGTCAAATCCTGCTTTAGATTCTGTTGTGAGCCTACACAATGAATGTGCTCCCCAGTTTTGTCAAGTAGAAAAATGCTTTTATTTGTTCTAGAGAACACAACGAAGAAACTTCTAAGTAGTTTTTGGGGTACCATTTAAGCCATTACCACCAGGGCACCAAATCTCTTCCTCACAGGCTCCTGCTCATCTCCCAGTGCCAAAAGGTGTCATTCTTGTATTATTTAAATCACAAGTGAACAAATGAACATGTCAGCAGAGGCTGCACAGTGCCACCCCCAATTCCTCCAGCATACCATTCATTTCTTTCATCTTCAGACATACACGCTTCGCTTCAAAGAGAAGAGACCTCTTGGTGATTTATTAGAGCATTGTTCGGGAGTAGCCTAGGGAAGGGGACTGTGTTTCCTTTGTCCTTGAGTCCTCAGTGACCAGCACAGTGCATTGTGCAGGGAGCACAACACCAGTTTGCTGGCTGGGCTGAGGTGCCTTGCCCAAAACCATTTTCCTACCCAAAGGCACAGATTTCTTCCTAACGAAAAAGACCAGAGAAGGGGACAGGTCCTTGCCTCCACTCCCGTATCCTCTTATGGGTAAACCACCACTGCAGTGTGGTTTAATCTCTAGGACTGCCCAGCAAGCACTGGGTCTTCTAAGGGTGGGTGGTCCTGCTGGTGGGGGTGGAAAGAGTGAGGAGAACTCACACAATCACGGTTAACAACCCCTTTGCTGTCAGATGGAAGTCGTGTGGCTGGGAAATTTAATCTTTAAATGGACAATAGTGTACATGGATTGGAAGGCTACTGTCTCCCAGAGCAGGAAAGCCCAACACGCCCCAAAGTGAGAGAGCTTAGGTTGGCAGCAAACTAGCCATGCCACTCATTTACCACCTGAGGCTGGCATGGCTGAAAGTCACCGCAACGGCCAAAACGCTGTGAGGCTGTCTTTCAAGGCGGAGAATGCGGCTTATTTTTGTTTATTTCAAACATGTGCTAAATGTGTCCACACATAAACACGTGTCTGTTTGAATCTCAGAGTCCCTTGTACCACAATCCCGCGTGAGGTGCACCTCTGAGGCTGAGCATTTGCACTTCTGTAATGAGACTCATCTATCTCATCGTCATTTCCAGAAGAAAAGCAGTAGGGGATCAACCTTGCTTTGTGAATAATCATCACTCTATCACTGACTTTACCTCTCTTATATGAAAAAAATGAATTTACTGTGTTTCTGGCTAGGTTCTAAGAACAACAAATCACATGTAAAAATACTCTGCTTTCAAGAGAGACTTCAAGAGAAGTTCAAATCTAATTAAACTTCAGAATATCTCAAAATATGAGAAAGTGGCCATGGAAACACAAAATCACACCCTTATACAACGTTCCCAGAGCAATCCTGGGTGGTGCTATTCCCAAAACATAAAGTCACAGACCTGGGACAGACAACCATGGCCATGCCGCACCCCGGCCCCGAGAGGCACACAGGCACACCCGAGGAGACCCAGGCTCCCCGAGGTCTGAGAGCAGGAGCCCACTGCTTTATTCTGATGGTCACGAGCAGACCCTCAGCTCAACTCCCTATACATGGCGCTTGTTCTTGTCCGTGACCACTGCATCTTCAGGTCCAGTTTAACATTCACAAACAACTCCGTGTTTAATGCTGAACGTATCCGGGTGGCCTCTTAGAGGGCCCAAGGAGGGGCTGAAGTTCATAGCTGAACAATGAAACATGGTTAGGAGAAGAGAAAGCGCGTGACACCCACAGGATCATAGGAACTGTCTATACTTGGTGTGTGGCCAGCAGATGGCAGGCATGGCTGCCGTCACCAAACACACAAATGGCACTATGGGGGTCATGTGCCAGACTCACTCCCAAACCCTGGGGAACATTTTTATCATTTGTCTATTTCCAAAAGGAAACAGATTGGCACAGGTATATCAAACAATAACCAAACGAACAAAGTGTTCAATCAAGAGTAAAAGGAAGATGCAAATTAAGTGCTGAATAGGCTACTGGGCAGGGGTGGAGATCTCCTACTGCGTTTTTTTTTTTTTAAAGGGAAGGCAAAGACCCTGCTGCTCTAAGGGGTCCCCTGAGGGCTGAGTCTGGGACTGGCCATCTGCATGGAAGCACAGGGCCTGTGCGTCTGCAGCACCCTGGCTACACCCCTACTCTTGGTTCCTCCAGGCCCTACCCCAGCTGATGGGGCCCCCACCCAGGGCCACCTCTTTCACAGTTCCCTTAGCCCCTCCCCTTCATAGCCCTTCAGATCCCTCCCAGGCGATGGAGCCCTGGACTCATAGCAGCAGCTCTCATTGTTGAATGGATGTCTGACCATGCCAGACCACCTAAGTGCTCTCTAGATGTTACTTCATTAATCCCTGCGGCAACTCCTCTAAGTTGGGGGATGGGTGCTATAGGGGCTACGGACCGTGTGGTCACAGCAGGGACTCCAGTGTCACACTGCCCAGGACGAATGCTGGCTCTGCCTTTCATCTAGCCCGGGGCCCTGGGACCTGCCTCAGAGTGCTTCCCACAGAACTTATTCCTCAATCCTTGGATAGTGCTAAGCGTGGGACCTGCTACCAGAGAGTCACCAATCAATGCTCATTTTTACCAATATTCCCTTTTCCCTAGGAGGGTAGGCCTCAGAGCATTTAAGAAACTCGTGGATAAAGAAGTCGAGAGACTTTGAGATGTCTTTGTAATGATGCCTAATGCTCTACTTTCAGGCCATTTTGAAAGAAAGGGTGATGTTCCCAAGAGATGGTGGAGGGGAATATATTTTGGCCTTCAACTGCTGTCCACTGGTCTAAGTGGTTTATGTGCCCATCAGTCCCACTGCACATGGAGGTCTGCCCTGGGAGCCAGTGGCCATGAGGCTAGGAGTCCCTCCAAGACGAGGGGCAGGGGGGAGCGGTGGGGGTGCTGCCAGATGACAATGGGGAAGTTGAAATAAAATAGATACTGTAATCCCAGCACTCTGGGAGGCCGAGGCTGGCAGATCCCTTGAGCCCAAGAGTTTGAGACCAACCTGGGCAATATGGCAAACTTCTGTCTCTATAAAAAATACAAAAATTAGACAGCCATGGTGGCGTGCACCTGTAAACCTAGCTATTAGGGAGGCTGAGGTGGGAAGACTGTTGTGGTGACTTTCAAAAGCCCTGGAGGTCAAGGCTGCAGTGAGCTGAGATTGCGCCACTGCACTCCAGCCTGGGCATGAGACCCTGTCTCAAAAAAAAATTGAACTTTTTGAATTGAGACCAGAGAGCAGAGATGCAGCCTGAGGTGTGGACAGACCTGGGCTTCATGGCCTTAACATCTGAAGAGTTATCAAACTACTGTCAGGGATACTCCAAGTTAGCACCTCATGGTAACTTTAGAGTCTGAACCAGGTACGTGAGAATTGTGACACTTTAAGGACACAAGCAAGATTTTTTTAAAAAATGTGTTATTAAGTGATTGAGATTCCACCCATTTTTACTTGGGAACTTGTTCTTAAAATGATTGTTGGGCATGTTTTAACACCCTTCCTGACATGCAGAGAAGGGGTCTAAGGGTTTTGAGCCCCCACCTGCACTGGCTCACACTTTCATGCAGGGAGAGAGGGTCTTGCAGGAGCTCTGAAGAGGAAAGAATGCAATGGGACTTTCATTCAGAACTCCAAAGAGGGAGCCAAAGATAAGCCCATCTGCAGTTTGCCGCCTCCTACCCTGGAGGATCTTTTTCCCTCTGAAAGGGAAAAATGAATAGAAACATGCCTCACCATGACCAGCAGAATCAGCATCCAAACTCTCAATTGTTGTTTTGTTTTGTTTTAGAGACAGTGTCTTGCTCTGTTATCTAGGCTGGAGTGCAGTGGCGCAATCATAGCTCACTGCAGCCTCGAGCTCCTAGGCTCAAGCAATCCTCCCACCTCAGCCTCCCAAGTATTTGAAACTACAGACACCGGCTACCATGCCTGGCCAAACCCCCAGTTGTTGACTCATTCAATTACTTATGTGTCCACTGTGTGGCAGGCACCTATCCACAGAAGGTGTACTGTCTCCCAGGGGTGGCTCCCCTCACACTTGACATTCAAATCAGCATTGTCATTTTACCTATTTTATATGCCTTAAAATTGTGAAGCTCTGGCATATACAACTTTTGCAGAACTCAACTGTGTCATCTGAAGGTAAACTCAGTACTTTTCAGAAAAGGGAGTAATTCAATACAACCTTTGCAATTTTAACATTTGATTACCATAATTTCCCTGTATTATTTTCTTAATTGATAAAGTGATAAATTTATGTTGTAGCTGATGCCTGCATTTCTGAGGCCTAAAATTTCTTGGAAAGCAGAAATAGCAGCCTTAACAGATGGCCAACCGCTTCCAAATCTCATCTATAGCCTCCACAGGTATTGCAAATGGGTACTTTAACTACCTTCAAATGTAATGGCAGCCATTTCACAGAGTAGTGGTTTTTAATTAATAGGATTTTCCCTGAATTACTTGTCATTTGGGATCCTTAACAGATCGGAATCCTTTAGTCCTTTAAAGTTCATTTCATTTTGCTTTGTTTTAATGTGTGTGTGTGTGTGTGTGTGTGTGTGTGTGTTTTAATCTGAGTTTTAATTGGGCTGTTTGATTTTCAGATTTGTTTCTATAGCTGGTGCTGCTACTATCTTCACCTACGTGAGATTTAAAGTCAAAGACAAATGTTTATGAATCTCCATTAAACATATTCATATATGCAAATATCTATTCTAACAATTAGCATTGCCTGAGAGCCTATTCATTATGCAAGTGCACCTCTCTTCAGGTATTCCCCAAGCCATCATCTCCACTGCTTGGAACACGGGAAGGAAAGTTCTACAACTCATTTCATTCTTTCTGAAGGCTACAGCTCTGTCAGGGTCAGTGCTACCATCTGCCTGCGGATATTTTCATTAACAATTAACCACCTTCTTCTCGGCATTTGTTCGGAAGAACTTAGCTCATGCCATCCCAGTTAACTGGGAACAGGGAAGGCTAGCATGGGCTCACTCTGGGGGTTGGCAATTTAGTGCATCCAAGGCACAGATGAAGTCATTTAGTCTGGAGGCAAATAGAGAAATCAGGAACAAGATGAAGGGGTGCTATACTTGACCTAAGTGTTTCCAACTCTGATGTTTTCAAACCCAGGGATTTCTTTTGAAGCAATTTGGTTCATAGCAAGATGGTATTTGTTCATACGTATCTCCTTCCTGGACTCCCTCCCTCTCAGGACCTTTGTCAGTGAAATCATCAATTATCCTGTAACTCTGCCATGTCAAACCTGGGGTGAAGGTGCACTGTCTTTCTTATGTTTATGATCTTATTTTTAGTTAGGGACAGCAACTTCTGATGGTCCTCTTCCTCACTGACATGCTAAGTCCACTCGCCACCTTCTCTGCAGGTCCATCTTCCCCCGGGAACAGCATCTCATTTCCTACCCTGGAAGATTCTCACAAAAGCCAATCTCATTTGGGAAACGTGCCAAATCCTGGTGACATACCGGATGGTATGTGTCTTCAAAATCTCAGTCAACTGCATTCCCAATAATATGCATATCTATGTTAATAGAAAATAACTATAAATAAAAGGAAAATGGAAATCAACAGTCATAAGAAGAAACAGTGGCATAGAATCTGGGGTGGTGAAATAAGTTTTGAAATGGCAGCTTGGAGGCTAGCCAGTATTAGCGTCTGAATTCTGTCCCTAACTAGCTCTGTGAACTTAGGCAAATCATTCACTTCCTGTAGACATTGTTTCTGCATCTCTAAAGTGAGAGTTGGATAAAACAACCTCTATGTCCTCTTGCTGGTCTGAATTCCACGGTTCTGTGCCTTTACCATTGGGTAGAATGTCCAGGAAGACTGCTGGAAAATGAGAAAGGGCACTTAAGATGATCTGATACTACTCAGTTGAAAGTAAAACAAATAGGTTGGTATTTGAGTAAATGGCACCAAGATCCAACAGGAGCCAGGAGTCCTGGGTGAAGTTCTCCATTTCCCTATAGTTCAAGTTAAACATTCCAAAGGGTTTTTCTAAGAATTCCATAGAAAATGGATGTGGGATGTGGCAGTGCTTTCAGACAGCGGAGTGCTATGTAAACACAGAATGTCTAAACACTTTATGAAGATATTCCCCATGTATTATGGTGTGTGGGATAAAACCTCCCCCTCAGGCTCTAGTCCTATAAACATGTAATACTGAAGTGGCATCCCTGAAACCAAGAATAAAGGCAACAGCCAGACTGTACCCAAGTTCTTCTGCAAAGGGTACTCCAACTACTGAACTGGGGGATGGTGCCAGCACCCCACCTGGGATTGAGATGCAGGAAGTGTTTGTACCTCTGCTGTAAACTCACCAGTCAGCTCTACTGTTCTTTAGACTCTTCCCTATTATGGTGAAATGTGACCCCCGCCCCCAACTCACACCTAACAGCTTTTTGGCAGTTAAAAAAGAACTATATGATAGAATAAGGTTCTGGTTATCTATTACATAGTATAGTGCCTATAGTTAATAATAATGTATATTTCTAAGTAGCTAAAAGAATGGATTTTAAATGTTCTCCCTACAAAGAAATAATAAATATTTGAAGTGATAGATATGTTAATTAGCATGATTTGATGGTTCCACAATTTGTATACGTATCAAAACATCACATTTACTCCACAAATATCTAGTTACTATTTGTCAATTAAAAATAAAACTTTTAAAAAGAAAAAAAAAACAACCTTAGAGGATCTTTCTATAAATACAATCAGATGACATAGAAGTTGATCACCTCCATAGATGTATAAAAAGCATTTGACAAAATCCAACATTTTCTAAAATTAAAACATTCAACAAAGTAGGTATGGATGAAATATACCTTAACATAGCAAGGCCACGTCATATTTGACAAGCCCACAGCTAACATCAGACTCAACAGTCAAAGACGGAAAACTTTTCCTCTAAGATCAGGAACGAGAAAAGGACACCCACTCTTATCTATTCAACATAGGACTGGATGTCCCAGCCAGAGCAATTAGGCAACAGAAAAAAATAAAGGCATCCAAACTGAAAAAGAGGTAAAACTGTCTCTGCAGATAACATAATCCTGTATATAGAAAATTGTAAGGATGCCACCAAAAAAAAAAAAACCTGTTAGAACTAATAAATGAACTCAGATGACATATAAGAAGACAGTGAACAGAACAATAAAGTAATCTGCAGTGTCTCAGACGAGCTTTCACCAAGTTCTCTAGGCTCTGTTCCACCTATCACCAGAAGTCTGTGTCCTCTCAAAAATTCTACATGATCCTTTAATTCTTTCAAAAGGAACAGCTTGTTCCCAAACTCCACCATGAAGACACATTTAGAAAAGCATGAAGTCACAAAATACTCTTCAAGGTAACTGAAACAATATATGAAATAGCTTGAAAAAAAAATAAAGTCACCTGGTATCAAGGTAGAGAAAGCATTGCTGGGGAGTGCACGGCCTTTACCAACCAGATACAGAAAATACCAAAATACTGCTTTCCATATTTTGACAAGAGGTAATCTATAAATGAGGATTTCCCAATTAAAGCTCTGAAAACAGTCCATATTTTTCTTTTCGAATCATTTAGTAGTCTGAATATACTAAGTTGCTCATCTGATCAGTCCTTGGGGGAAGTAAAGACTTTGCAAGTGCTGTGGGAAAATGTTTACAAAGGAGTGTGTTCTTAGAGCATGAATTGCTCTTACTTCTAGCTGTGGGTAAGTAAAAAGCTCCTTGGGAGCTTTAGCAGTGAAAGATAGGCCAGTGGTTCTCAAGCTTGAGCCTGCATTAGAACACTAGTTAAAAGCCCAGTTGCTAGTCCCATCCCCAAGGGTTTCTGACTTAGTAGGTGTATGAGCCCATTTTCACGCTGCTGATAAAGATATACCCAGACTGGGTAATTTACAAAGAAAAAGAGGTTTAATGGACTTACACTTCCACGTGGCTGGGGAGGCCTCACAATCATGGCAGTAGATGAAAGGCATGTTTTACGTGGTGGCATGCAAAGAAAGAATGAGAACCAAGCCAAAAGGGAAACCCTTTATAAACCATCAGATCTCATGAGACTTATTCACTATCTTGAGAAGAGCATGGCGGAAACTGCCCCATGATTAAGTTATCTCCCGCTGGGTCCCTCCCACAACACCTGGGAATTATGGGAGCTACAACTGAAGATGAGATTTGGGTGGGGACACAGCCAAACCACATCAGTAGGTCTGGAGTGGACCCCCCCATCAAGTTTGTGTTTCTCATAAGTTCCCACGTGATGCTGAGGCTGCTAGTCCAGGGGCCACACTTTGGGAACCAGTGAGCTGGGCCACACCTTCTACCCACGATGTTGTGTACATCTGGAGCTAGCAGCTGAAAGCAGAGTCTGTGAGGCTCTCTAGAGCTGCCTCTGAGGGCATATTAGGGCTGGCGGAATGGTGAGGGCCTGAGGCCCAGACACCCAGACACTGCCCTGGTGTGTATTCCTAATCAGATCTCACCCATAGCGACTACCTGTCCATAGGGGGGATCCTAAAGAGAATCAGGGCCCCCTTTCCCACTTCTATCGCTGCTAGAAACTGCTGCTCTTTCATTCAATCAGCTGAGCCCAAGTCACTGGAATACAAATTCCACAAAGGCTTTGGACTTGCTCTCAAAGAGCCCCTGGTTTGTAGGGGACAGAGACAAGTAATCCCATGATTTTAACATGGGATGAGCTCTAGAGCAGGGATGCACTCTTAGAGACCAGGGGCTCAGGAAACATAGCTGGAGGAGGGCATGCCTGAGCTGTCCTGGGAGAGTCCAGCAAGGCCAGGAAAAGCCAGTCCACCCTCCACAGGGCAACAGTCCTGCAAAGGAAGGACAGTCCCGCACGGAGTGTGTAGGGAATGGAGGCGGTTTATTTCCCTCATTCCCATGGACCTCTTTTTTTTTAAAAAAAAAGACAATACATAAACGTGGCTAAAAAAATCCCCAAGTAGAAAAAGGTATCCCGTTAAATGTCTCCCTTCCAGCTTTGTCTCTACTTGCCTATTTCCTACTTTCATCCTCCACCATCACAATTGCTTACAGTTTCTTATATATTATTTCAGGGTTTTTTCATGTATTAACATGCAAATGAATGTAGATCCATTAGAGTCAGTACAGGACATTAAAGAGCAACCATGTGGTGGATGAATAGGAGGCTAACTGGAATCTTTTTTTTTGAGACAGGGTCTCACTTTGTCACCTAGGCTGGAGTGTGGTGGTGTGATCATGGCCCACGGCAGCTTCAACCACTTAGGCTCAAGAGATCCTCCCACCTCAGCCTTCTGAGTAGTTAATTCAGGAGATTCCCCAATTAGCTAATGCCTAGCTAATTTTTAAAACTCCTTTTGTAGAGATGGGGGTCTCACTATGTTGCCCAGATTGGCCTTGAACTCCTGGGATCAAGCAATTCTCCCAACTTGGCCCCCAAAGTGTTGGGGTTGGGATTACACATGTGAGCCACTGTGCACCCTCTGGACTCTTATCTGCAAGAAGAAAGGTTCCTGATGAGCCTCGACTCCTGGTATTCACTCTTGTGTAATGCCTTCCCCTGAGGGGGCTGTAGTGCCACTGGCCCCTATTGAATAGCATAGTTCAAACAGTGGGATGTCCCTGGTGAGATTAGGTGACATCTGCTCGCCAGCATGCATACTTTTCTGCACTTGTCGCTGACTTGCTCTGAGGAAGCAAGCTGCCATGTTGTGAGTTCCCATGGTAAGGAACTGAGGACAGCCTCTGGACCACAGCCACTGAGGAACTGAGGCTCTTAGCCCAAAAACTCGGAAGGAACCAACCCCTGCCTGAAGCCACAAGAAATGCATCTTTCCCCTGGTCAAGCTTTGAGATGACTACAGTCCTCAATCACAGCCCTGTGTCAGACCCTGGGCCAGAGGACCCCACTGAGTTAAGCTCACATTCCTGACCCACACAAAACTATGACATAATAGATACTGTTTTAAGCTACTATGCTTTGGGGTAATTTGTTATATATCAGTAAATAATTTGTATGCTGGTGGATAATATTCGATATTTAATGTGTCAGTTCTTCAAGACTGCTCCCAATTGCTTGAGCCAGAGCGTTCACAGCTATCATTCAAGTTGTCCAACAGAAGTATAATATGAGACAAGTCAGTAATTCAAAATTTTCTAATCTTCACATTTAAAAAGTTAAGAGAGGCCAGGCGCGGTGGCTCATGCCTGTAATCCCAGCACTTTGGGAGGCCAAGGCGGGTGGATCATCTGAGGTTAGGAGTTTGGGACCAGCCTGGCCAACATGGTGAAATCCCGTTTCTACTAAAAATACAAAACTTAGCCAGGTGTGGTAGTGTGTGACTGCAGTCCCAACTACTCGGGAGGCTGAGGCAGGAGAATTGCTTAAACTTGGGAGGTGGAGGTTACAGTGAGCTGAGATCGTGCCATTGCACTCCAGCCTGGGCAACAAGAGCGAGACTCTGTCTCAAAAATAAAATAAAGTAAAGAGAAATAGATGAAATTAATGTAATATATTTTATTTAAGTCAACATGCTGTTTCAATAGGGTAATATACACATTTCAAGTGCTCAATTAGGCACACGTGGCTAGTGGTTCCCATACCGGACAACAAAGGCTCAAACCTTCTGTTTGAGGGAGAGGGTATTCACATTTCCAGGAGTTTTTATGTTTTTCCCACTCACACTAAGCCCTCAGCTCCACTTGCCTCTTTTAGGATGGCAATCTTTTCCATACTTACTGCCTAACAGGGTATACCAGCAAGCCTGTGAAAATAAAGACCCTGAAACCTTTTTTTTTTTTTTTTGAGACAGGGTCTCACTCTGTTGCCTGAGCTGGAGTGCAGTGGCGCGATCACAGCTTACTGCAGCCTTTACCTCTCGGACACAGGTGATCCTCCCACCTCAGCCTCCTGAGTAGCTGGGACTACAGGCATGTCCCACCATGCCAAACTGATTTTTGTATTTTTTGTAGAGACAAGTTCGCTATGTTGCCCAGGCTGGTCTCAAACCCCTAGACTCAAGTGATCCTCCCACCTCAACCTCTCAAAGTGTTGGGATTAAAGGCATGAGCCACTGCACCCAGCCAATCCTGAAAACTTAAGCGTGTAGAGTTGCTGAGAGAGGAGAAATGGGAGGCTTTGGTCAGGATCAGTACAAACACATATCCCCAATGACTCTTCCTGGTGGGTACTGGGATCCTAATGGCCCATTTTGTCCCAGTTAAACAGGTCAATGACAAATCTTGCAACTAATTCTGATGCTGCTGTTTACTTAGGGTCTGGCATTCCACAAGGTACCCATAAGCACTGGCTTCACGGAAGAGCTGGGAAGCAGAGACTCACATGCAGCTGCAGGTGGCCCACAAGAGGAATATGCTCAGCTCAGGGAATGAGGTTAGGAGCCATGTCCTAGGAAAACAGAACAGCAGGCAGGCTTGCAAATACATCTTGTAAAACTGACCATTTGGCACATTTGGCAAGGTAAGTCTGTACTCTTGTTGGTCTGATTTATCTCTCCCATTTCTCTTGGATGTAGTAAAGATACACAGTAAATCATTAAAGTTACTTGAAATTTCCCAGCTTAAAAAAAAACTGTATTTCGAAGAAGGGAGTAACCGATACTGGGGTCTGTTTGAGGGTGGAGTTTGGGAGGTGGAACAGGAGCAGAAAAGATAACTGTTGGGTATCGAGCTTAATCCCTGGGTGATGAAATAATCTGTACAAATGGAGAGAGATCCAAGATGGCCGATTAACAGCAGCTCAGGATTGTAACCCCCAGTGAAAGCACAGAGAGCGAGTGGACGCCGCACTTTCAGACTAATTTTTGTTGCCCACAGACCGGGCGGTTCCCAGAGGAGGAGTCACATGGGTCGCCAGCCTGACATTTTTGGCTGGCGTGGCTGTTTTGCTGGCACCCTGGCACGGCGCTTCTCGGTGCAGAGTATACGGGACAGGGTGCCCTTTGAGTCAGGCTCAGCTGGTCCCATCCCCACAAGGAGAAAAGCAATTGGAAACGCTGAGGACTGAGAGTTTCACAGCAAGCACAGCCGAACCGGGAAGGTCCAGCTCTGTGGGGAAGGGGCGTTCGCCAAAGGAAAACTAAGAAACAGAAAAAACTTCATCACCGGGCGGAGAGATCTAAGATGGCCGATTAGCAACAGCTCAGGATTGTAGCTCCCAGTGAAAGCGCAGAGAGCGAGTGGACACTGCAATTTCAGACAAATTTCTGTTGCCCACAAACTGGGAGCTACCCAGTGGAGGAGCCACACGGGTCGCCAGCGTAACTCTTTTGGTCAGTGCGGCTGTTTTGCCGGTGCCCCGGTGTGGTGCGGCGCTTCTCAGTGCGGAGTATACGGGACTGGGTGCCCTTTGAGTCGGGCCCGGCTGGTCCCATCCCCACAAAGAGAACAGCAATTGGAAGCGCTGAGGACTGAGAGTTTCATAGTAAGCACAGCTGAACCCGGGAAGGCCTAGCTCTGTGGGGAAAGGACGTCCACTGAAGGAAAACTAAGAAACAGAAAAAACTTCATCACCAACAAGCTGGACGTCCACTCAGACCCAATCTGAAAGTTGGCAATTACAAAGACAACAGGTGGATAAATCCACAAAAATGGGAAGAAACCAGTGCAAAAAGGCTGAG
>CAUYLG010052060.1:0-39635 GCA_963573385.1 Cacajao melanocephalus | reverse complement strand
CTTTTTTTTTTTTTTTTTTTTTTTTTTTTGACTGTCTCCATTGCTCTGGCCTTTCTAGTTGGAATCATACAGTATCTAGCCTTTCAGACAGGCTTCTTTCACTTAGTAATATACATTTAAATTTCTTTCATGCCTTATCATGGCTTGATCGCTCATTTCTTTTTATTACTGAATAACATTCCATAATCTGGATGTATCACAGTTTATTTATCCACTTCCTTACTGAAGGATACTGATACGGTTTTGCTGTGTCCCCACCCAAAATCTCATCTTGAATCATAAACTCCATAATCCTTATGTGTCAAGGACGTGACCAGGTGGAGGTAATTAGATCATGGGGGTGGTTCCCCTCATGCTATCTCCTAATAGTGATTGAGTCTCATAAGATCTGATAGTTAATAAGTGTCTGACATTTTCCCTGCTTGCTTTCACTCCATTCTACTGCCTTGTGAAGAAGAAGGTGCTTGCTTCTCCTTTGCCTTCCCACATGATTGTTTAAGTGATATGGTTTGGCTGTGTTCTCATCCAGATCTCATCTTAAATTCCTGTGTGTTGGGGAGGGACCTGGTGAGTGGTAGTTTAATCATGGAGGCAAGGCTTTCCTGTGTTGTTCTCATGATTGCGAAAAAGTCTCATGAGATCTGATGGTTTTAAAAAGAGGAGTTCCCCTGCACAAGCTCTTTTTGCTGGTTGCTATCCACATAAGATGTGACTTGTTCCTTCTTGCTTTCCACCATGATTGTGAGGCTCCCCAGCCATGTGGAACTGAAATTCCAATAAACCTCTGTCTTTTATAAATTGCCCAGTCGTGGGTATGTCAGTGTGAAAACAGAGTAATACAGTAAGTTTCCTGAGACCTTTCCAGCAATGCAGAACTATGTAAGAGTCAATTCAATCTCTTTTCTTTGTAAATTACCCAGTCTCAAATATTTCTTCATAGCAGTGTGAGAATGGAATAATATAGGCACCTCCATTGTTTCCAAGTTTTGACAATAATGAATAAAGGAGCTATAGACATACATACAGGTTTGTGGACATAAATTTTCAGCTCCTTTGGGTAACCACCAAAGGGTGCAATAGTTGGATCATATAGTAAGAGTATGTTTCGTTTGGTAAGAAACTGTCATTCTTCCATAGTAACTATATCACTTTGCACTTCCATAAGCAATAAATGAGGATTCTTGTTGCATTTGGTTGTTGAAACACCACTAGCATTTGACATTGTCAGTATTTTGGATTTTAGCCACTGTAAGAAGTGTGTAGTGATACCTCTTTGTTTTAATTCACAATTCTCTGTCATTTGATGGTGAGCATCTTTTCATATGTTTACTTGCCATCTGTGCATCTTTTTTTTTGGTAAGATATCTGTTCAGATATATTGCCTGTGTTTTTGGCTGGGATGTCTGTTTTCTTATTGTTGAGTTCTAAAAGTTCTTTGTATATTTTGGTTACCAGTACTTTACAAGGTGTGTTTTGAAAATATTTTGTTTGATCTGTGGACTGTCTTTTATCTTGATGAAGTATCATTCTTTTTCAGAACATACATTTTTAATTTTAACAAAGTACAGATTACTAATTATTCCTTTCATGAATGACACCTTTGTGGTAATTAAAGCAAACTAATGCCATCGACTTTCTCCTCTATTATCTTCAGGTTTTATAGTCGTATTAAGTCTGTTTCATTGTGAGTTAATGTCTGAGAAGGGTTTATAAACTTTGTTAAAATTATTTTTTGAATTGGATATCTAGATGTTCCAGCACTATTTGTTGAAAAGACAATATTTTCTCCATTTTATTGCCTTAATTTTGTGTGTGTGTGTCAAAGATCAATTGACTATTTTTATGTGGATCTACTTCTGGGCTCTCTATGTTGTTCCATTAGTCTGTTCAAATGTTCTTTTGCCAATACTACCACTATTAATTACTATAGCTTTATATTAGCTTTTGAGGTTGGATGTTATCATTTCTTCAACTTTGTTTTCTCCTTCAATATTGTTTTGGCTATTCTGGGTTTTGCTTTTCAATATAAACTTTAGAATGAATTTGTTGATATTGACAAAATATATTTTGGATTTTGTTTGAGATTGTATTAAATGTATAGAGACATTTATGAAAACTGACATCATTCAGTTTTCAGGAATAAAATTGAGTCTTCCTATTAATGAACACAAAAGAGCTCCCCATTGTTTTATTTTTTTATTTTATTATTATTTTATTTTATTTTATTCTTTCCAGGTCTATTTCTAGAGCAGAATGATCACTTCTCCTGCCAATGAGCCACATGTTGGATGTGGGGACAGTGTCTTTTTTTTTTTTTTTTTTATGAAAGAAAGAAAGAAGTAGAGAAAGAGGGAGAGAGAACAGGAATCTTGCTCTATTGCCCAGACTGGAATGCAATCTAAAAATAGGTATTAAAAACCTCTTTTATACCAATAATTGTGCTTAACAACGGAGAGAGGAAGGAATAAGGGAAGAAAATAACAAATGAGCAGCCAACCAATATTTCATTTAAATCTGTGAAATGGTATGCAATTGCTGAAGAGCAATTTACTTCCAATTATGTGGTCACTTTTAGAATAGGTGTAATATGATACTGAGAAAAATGTATGTTTTGTGCATTTGGGGTGGATAATTTTATAAATATTTATTGAGTTTACTTGTTCCAGGTCTGAGTTCAAGTCATAAATGTCCTTATCAATTTTCTATCTCGTTGATCTGTCTAATGTTAACAATGTGGTGTTAAAGTCTCCCGCTGTTATTGTGCAGGAGTCTAAGTCTCTTTATAAGTCATTAAGAACTTGTCTTATGTATCTGGGTGCTCCTGTATTGGGTGCATTTATATTTATGATCATTAGCTCTTCTTGTTACATTCATCCTTTTACCATTATGTAATGTCCTTCTTTGTTTCTTTTAGTCTTTATTACTATTAAAATCTGTTTTGTCAGAGACGAAAATTACAACTCCTGTTTTTTTTTTTTTCTCTCAATTTGATTGGTGAATCTTCCTCCATCCCTTTGTTTTCAGTCTTTGTGTGTCCTTGCATGTGAAATAGATCTGGATACAGAGTACTGATGGGTTTTGACTTATTATGGTGATACTCTTTACCTTTTGGTTAGTTTTTGGAATGACTGATACTGGTTGTTCCTTTCTGTATGTAGTGCTTCTTTCAGAAGCTCTTGTAAAGCAGGCCTGGTGGTGATGAAATCTCTGAGTACTTGTTTGTTTGCAAAAATTTTTATTTTTCCTTCAGTTATGAAGCTTAGTTTGGCTGGATATGAGATTCTGTGTTGAAAATTCTTTTCTTTGAGGATATTGAATATTGACCCCTACTCTCTTCTAGTTTGTAGGGTTTCTGCTGAGAGATCTGCTGTGAGTCTGATAGACTTCCCCTTATGGGTAACCTGACCTTTCTCTCTAGCTGCCCTTAGAATCTTCTCCTTTATTTCAACCCTAATGGATCTAACGATTATGTGTCTTGGGGTTGCTCTACTTTAAGAATATCTTTGTGGTGTTCTCTGTATTACCTGGAGTTGAGTATTATCCTGCCTTACTAGGTTAGGAAACTTTTCCTGAATAATATCCTGAAGAATATTTTCCAAATTTGATTCATTTTCTTAATGACATTCAGGTACACCTATCAAATGTAAATTAGGTCTTTTGACATAGTCCCATATTTCTTGGAGACTTTGCTCATTCCTTTTTACTCTTTTTTCTCTAATCTTGTCTTCTCATTTCATTTCATTAAGTTGGTCTTCGACCTCTGATATCCTTTCTTCTGCTTGATCAATTCAACTGTTAAAACCTGTGCATACTTCATAGAGTTCTCGTATTGTGTTTTCCGTTCCATTAATTCACTTATATTCCTCTCTAAATTGTCTATTCTCGGTAGCATTTCGTCAAACCTTTTTTCAAAGTTCTTAGTTTCTTTATATTGGGTTAGAAGATGTTCTTCTAGCTCACAAAAGTTTCTTATTATCCACCTTATGAAGCCTAATTCTGTTAATGGAACACACTCGTTCTCCATCAGGCCTTGTTCCCTTGTTGAGGAGGAACTGTGATCCCCTGTAAAAGGAGAGGCATTCTGATTTTGAGTATTTTCAACCTTTTTATGCTGGTTTCTTCCCATCTTTGTAGATTTATCCACTTGTCATCTTTGTAATTACCGACTTTCGAATTGCTTCTCTGAGTGGATGTCCAAATTATTGATTCCCAGTGCCGGAATCTGAGCAACCCACTGCGCTGGCTAAAACAGCGGCATTAAGATTCATGGCGCTTTTCTGCCCAGGAATCTCCGGTGTGGCTTCCCTCTTCAGTGCCTTTTTCAATCAGCTGAATGGGCAGCTCTGCCTTCCTGGAGCTCCAAACGTCGACCAAAAGGGGACCAAGTCCCGTTTACTCTGCACCGAGAACCGCCGTGCCAGGGCGCCAGCCACAAGAGTCGCACTGGCGACCCATGGGGCTCCTCCGTTGGGAATCTCCACATCCGTGAGCAACAAAAATTCGTCAGAAAGTGTGGCATCCACTCATTCTCTGCGCTTTCACTGGGAGCTAGCACTTGAGCTGCTAGTAATCGGCCATCTTGGATCTCTCTCCCCTGTTACAGTTCTTAGAGGGATTGCTTTCAGTCCTTTCCTCTTCAGTGTGATGTTGGCTATGAGTTTGTTGCATATGAGCCTTATTGTTTTGAGTTTTCCTCCCTCTATACCTAGTTTACTAAGGATTTTTATGGTTAAGGGATGCTGGCTTTTGTCAAATGCTTTATCTCTGTTGAGATAATTATGGTTTTTGTCTTTAATTCAGTTTATGTAATTAATGACATTTATTGATTTACATATGTTGAGCAATGCTTGCATACTTAGAAAAAAGCCCACTTGATTGTGGCATATTATTGTATTGATGTGCTGTTGGATCCAGTTTTCTAGTTGAGAATTTTTACATCTGTTCATTAAAGGTATTGGTCTGTAATTTTCTCTTTTGTTGTGACTTGTATGGCTTTGGTGTCAAAATGATACTGGCTTTGTAGAATGTATTATGGAGGATTCCTTTCTTCAAAATTTTTTTGAATTCTTTCAATAGGATTGATACAAGTTATTCTTTGTACATTTGGTAGAATTTGGCTCTGAATCTATTTGGCTGTAGGCTTATTTTAATTTGGAAGTTTTTTCATTGCTGATCCAATCTCATTACTCACTATCAGTCCCTTTCTGTTTCTTCCTGTTTCAATGTTGGGAAGGCATATGTTTCCAGGAACTTAATAATTTTCTCTATGTTTTCAAGTTTGTGAATGCAGAGTTGTTCATAGCATTTTCTAGTGGTCTTTTGTATTTTTGTAATATTAATTGTAATGTTTCCTGTTTCATTTTTGATTATGTTTATTTGGAACTTTTCCTTTCTTGGTTAGTCTAGCTATCAGTTAGCCAATTTTTAAGATCTTTGTAAAAAAACACCTTTCTCTTGTTAATTATTTGCATTTTTTGTTACAAGTTTATTTAATTTTGCTCTAATGCTTGTTGTTCTTTAATTTTTCAAGCTTTGAGTTTGCTTCATTTTTTAATGTGTGATGTTCAGTTAATTAAAGATTTTTGAATCTTTTTAAAGTTTATTTAATGCTAGATACTTTTCTTTTGGGACTGCTTTTTTTTTGTATCCTGAAGTTTTTTTTATGTTGTATTCCCATTTTTATTCATTTCAAAGAGATTTTAAATTTGTTTTAATTTTGTCATGGACCCAGGATTACTCAGGAGTGTGATGTTTAATTTTTGCTTTTGCATGGTTTTGAGAATTTCTCTTGGTATTAATTTATGCTTTTGTTCTACTGTGGTCTGTGAAGATACTTGATATAATTTTGAGTTTTAAAAACTGTATTGACATTTTAGTTTTATAGCCTAACGTGATAATCTGTCTTAGAGAATGTTTCTTGTGCATATATTCTTAAGTTGTTTAGAATAGTTTGTAAATACCTATGAGGTGTATTTATTCTAAAATCCCATTTAATTCCAGTGTTTCATTGCTGCTTTTCTGTCTCAATAAATCTCTGTAGTGCTGTGAGTGGGATGTCAAAATATAACGATTATTGAATTGCTGTCTGTGTCTTCCTTTATAGTTAGTAATATTGAGAGGAGAGAGCCCCTTTCCTCCTCTCTCTTCCCATCCTCCACCTCCTCCTCCTCCCCTCCAGATGGGAAGGAGGGCAAAAAAAGAAAAAGAAATAAAATACCTAAGAGCTGGGAATATGACTGCCTTTTCAGTTCCCAGTGTCTCTGCTATCTGAAAGCCTTGAAAGAGTTGCAACTGAATGATATCCCTACCTGCTAGAGCCCAGCACTGGGTTACACCCCCACTTCTGCATGGCCCATGCTCCCTCCTGGAAACACCTCTGCCAACAAACAGCTTATTACTTTTGTCTTGTCTCTGTAAGCGCCCTACCCTGCCAGTCCCCACTGATGCTGTATATGAATTAGCAAATCAATGAAGCCAAAAAATTGTAAGGTTGGATGTCTGGCAAATAGACAATGACATAGTTCCGCTTCAGCTTCCACTTTAGCATTATAAGCCTATAAAAGGGGAGAGAAGCTACTACTTGGGGAGCTCAGTGAATAAAGCTGTTTCCCCCATAGCTCCCAGCCAAATAAAAAGTGACTTCCTTCCTCAGTTCACTGTTTGAGAGGTTTGCTTCTTGCCACTCCTGCTTCAATGTTTGTTTTACTAATCTGGGTGCTCTGGTGTTGGGTGAATATATATTTAAAATTATCATATCCTCTTCCTAACTTGATCGTTCTTTCACTCTATAATGATTTTCTTTGTATTTCTTTTGCTGCTTTTGATTCAAAGTCTGTTTTATCTGATGTAAGTTGAGCTAATCCTACTTACTTTTGGTTTGTGTTTGTGTAGAATATTTTCTCACCTCTTTACCTTTAGTCTATAAGTGTGTTTATCAGTAAGGTGAGTTGCTTGTAAGCAGCAAGTTATTGAATTAATATCATTTTTTTAAAACCCAGTCTGCAAACGACATGTTTTTATGTGTAGCGTTTAATACATTTTTAGTCAAAGTTAATACCAACATGTAAGGGTTGTTCTTGTCATAATGTTCATTTTTGTCTGGCATTTTGTGGACTATCTTTTTTTTTATTTCTCCTGTTTCTTTGTGGTTTGGTGGAGTACCATTGTGTTGCCATTTAATTTATTTCTCTCTTTCTCCTTGTGTTATCATTTTATAACATCTGTGGGTTTTACAGTTTCATGTATTTTTATGATAGTGAGTATTGATCTTTTGTTTTTATGTTGAGAATTCCCAAATTTAAGCATTTCTTGTATAGCTGGTCTAGTGGTGACAAATTCCTTCAGAGTTTGTCTAGGAAACACTTTGTTGCACCTTCATTTACAAAAATTATTTCAGCAGGATATATATTTTATGCATGACATTTTTTAATTTAAGCACCCTGAAAATAGAGTCACAATATCTCCTGACTTGTAGGGTTTCTTCTGAGAAATCCATTATGAGTCTGATGGAGTTTCCTTTATAAGATGATAGACAATTTTCTCTTGCTGATTTTAGTATATTTTTCCTCACATTGATTTTAGACAGTCTGGTGACAACATATTATGGTGATACCAATGTTACTGGTATTTGTTGGGTCTCTTGTTTATGGATGTCTAAATGTCTTGCAAGACTAGGGAAGTTCTACCAATTACTTCTTTAAATAGATTTTTCAAACTTTTTGTTTCTCCCTCAACAAAACCAATCATTCATAAATTTCAAGACTTTAGTAGGTCTCATTTTTCTTGAACATTTTGTTCATTCCTTCTTTTTTTTTTTTTTTTGATCTTACTGGATTAATTCAAAAGACCTTTCTTCAAGTTCTGAGATTCTTCTGCTTGATCAGTCATTGTTGAAGATTCCTACTTTATTGTGTATTTTCTTCAATTTTTTTTCCCAGAAGTGCTATTTTTTAAAAAATATCAGTGTCCTTGGTAAATTTTTTATTCATATCCAGAATTAATTTTCTAATTTCTTTAAATTCATTTCCTGATTTCTCTTGGATCTCATTGAGCTTCTTTAAAACATTGTTTTGAATTTATCTGGCATTAAAAAATGTTCATTTTTGTTAGAATCCATTGTAAGTGTCACTACCCCCTGCTTTTCCATAAATAATTGTCACGCTGAATTTTTTTCTCATCTGGAGAAACTTATTTCTTATTTTATAAGTTACTTTCATTATCATGGACCTTTTTTTCTTAAGGATGTGACAATAATGTGTCTTGAGCAGGAACATTTGGCTTTGTTTCTGCATGTGTTCAGTGGTTTCTGTATGTGTTCAATTCCTTGCTTATAGAAAGCCTGAGTTTGGTGGCTTTCTCAAATCCCAATTTTAGTTGAAATGTACTTGGAGTGTAAGCAGGCTCTACAGTCTCCTGTGAAGCCAGTGTGGCAGTGGTCACAAGAGACATATTATTCACAAGTGCTGTGCACTAGTGTCAACATTATTTTTATAGGGTGTGTAGATCAACCACCAGGCAAGTAGGTGGCACTTACAGGTAAGAGCAGACAAGGAGTTCTGTGTCACAGACAATGGACTAGGCTGTGGAATACACTGAAGTTTCACACTCAGTCTCAAAGTGGAGACAAAGCTGGGTACAGCAGGGCTGGGCAATTCCACAACTGGGCCCCCTAATGGTGAAGGCAAGTACCACCTGTGCTGCAATCTGGAGGAGTGTTGCCAGAAACCTGGTGAAAAGTGAAGAAACTGCTGCTGCTACACCACGTTTCTTGCATGGAAAAAGAGATGTGGTCTAAGCTCCTAGTCCAGGCAAGGGGGTATAGAACCTGCCTCCCTATTACTTCTCATAACTTACAGAGTTTATTTCTCAATCTGACCAAGAAAGCAAGCTTGAGTGCAGAAGACAGTAATGTGCAGAAGACAGTAACGTGCAGATTTGCCTTAAATTTCTCTTGCTCTAAATCTTGCCTCCCTGGCAAAACTGAAGCTCCAGTGAATCTCCTTCTGTTCTGGTTCCATAAAGTAGAAGAGCCCAACGCTAGAACTTGCCACTAAAGTGCACTTCAAACTCATCACTCAGTTCTGGCTGCTCAGGCCCTTCCCATGCTCCACTTAGTGCTCAAATCTTCTGCCTGAGATAATCTAATGCCTGCAGCAGCTGCCACTTCTACATCACCAAATATTACCCAGCTTGCTCTGAGAAAAGATTAAAAATTGTGTCCTCCTCTTATTCCTGAGTCTGGGAAAGTGTCTGGGGCTGTTCTCAGGGCCTTTCCTTCACACAGTCTTCCAAATTCTCCCCAGCATAACTCTAGGGCTTGGAAATTATAAAGTACTCTTCCATGACTTGGGCTGCATGGTTTTCCAGTGGAATGGTGGATTATAGAGGGAACTAGAGAATTAAAAAAGATGCCCATATAGAGCATAGTCATGTGAAAATTTGAGGGGTCTGCTAGTGTAGAACAACTCAATGCCCATGAGATGAGTTCCCTTCCAGGACCAAAAAGTGACTGGAATTTTTACAAGCAAATATCCCTGTGTGTTCCCTTGACATGGTCACTTGAGTCCATGAAATGAGCAAACACACAAATAATTATCATTGTGTTACAAATGCCTATAGTATTTGGGATAGTAACATGCTCTACAGGTTTGTAACCTCAGAGCAATTGGCTATATCATATATCCTAAATTGTGTTAGATGTATTAAAGTACATACTCCAGATGATTCAAACCTAAGTATACTTATTAAAAATAAATTTCTCTAAAAGGTATTAGAAGTAGTAAGAAACAATCAGATAACAAAAAGAAACAATATCCCTCTGATTTCTAATTAGAAAAATATATATGAAAATTACTTTGAAACATCATTTCATTCTTTATGAAGTAGCAAATATAATAATAACTGAAATGAAAGTTCATAATAAAGTCATTAAAATAATCATTAAAATAATGATACTTTGCTAAGACTAACTTTACTGAAATTCTTACTTCTAAGAACAGAATATGTTGTTTCTCTTATGAAAATATAGTTATTTATATATTCTTGATAAAAGTTCTTTGATATATGTAGTGTGTATATATAGTGATGTCTGTGAATTAAAGTTTTTAATTTTGACAAAACGCAGGTTTTTTTTTACATTATTATGCTTTTTGTGACTTTTTAAATTCATATTGCCTAACTTGAGATCAGAACCATCTTCTGTTTTTCCAGTAAACATATCTTAGATTTAGCTTTAACAATAAGGTCCATAGGCATTTTGATAATGTTAATGACATATTTGAAGACAGATATGAGGTTCATTATTTTCCATTTGGATAACATATTGTTTCAGTCTAATTTGCTTGAAAATCTATTTCTCCATGAATTGCATTGGTATATTTGTCTAAAATCATCTGAGCATTAAGCATATGTGTGTATATCCATAGTTATGAATTCTCTTCTCTGTTCCATTAATCTTTATATAGTTTGGATGTGTGTTCCTGCCCACATCTCAAGTTGAAATTTAATTCCTGATTTTGGAGGTGCAGCCTGGTGGAAGGTAATTGGATTACGGAGGCAGATTTCTTATGAATGATTTAGCACTATTCCACTTGGTACTGTCCTTGCAATAGTGAGTTATCATGAGATCTGGTCGCTTAACTCCTGCTTTTGCCATGTGATGTGCCTGCTCATGCTTTGCCTTCCACCATGATGGTAAGCATCCTGAGGCCTCCCCAGTAGCAGATGCTGCTAATTTTGCTCTACAGCCTGCAGAAACATAAGCCAATTAAACCTATTTTCTTATAAATTACCCAGGTGCCGAAATTTCTCTATAGAAATACAAGAATGGACTAGCATAGGAAATTGGTACCAAGAAGTGGGGCATTGCTTTAAAGATACCTGACAACGTGGAAGCAGCTTTGTAACTGGGTAACAGACAGAGGTAAGAAGAGTTTGGAGGGCTCAGAATAAGAAAGGAAGATGAGGGGAAGTTTGGAACTTCCTAGAGATTGGTTAAGTAGTTGTGACCACAATGCTGATAGTAATATGAACAGTGAAGTCCACGCTGATGAGTTCTTAAGTTGAAATAAGGAACTTATCAACAATTGGAGCAAAGGTCACTTTTGTTATGCCTTAGCAAAGAATCTGACTGTACTGTGCCCCTACCCTAGGAATCTATGGAACTTTGAACTTGGTACTGATGAGTTATGGTATCTGAAAAAAAAATTTCTAAACAACAAAGCATTCAAGATATAGCCTGCTGCTCCTAATAGCCTATACTCATATGCAGGAGCAAAACAATGACAAAACTGGAACTTATGTTTAAAAGGGAAGCAGAGCTTACAAGTTTGATAAATATGCAGCTTGGCCATGTGATAGAAAAGAAAAGCCCATTTTCAGGAGAAGAATTCAAGTGCTGAGCAACCAACCACTTGATAGAGAAATTTGTATAACTAAAATAGAGGCAAGTGATGATAGCCAAGGCAATGAGAAAAAGGCCTCAAAAGCATTTCAGAGATATAAGAGGAAGAGCTTCCTAACATAGGCTCTGAGGTTCAGAAGAACAGAATGGTTTATGGGCCAGGTGCAGGGTCCTGCTGTCCTGCACAGCCTTGGGACATGAATCCCAGCATCCTGGCTGCTCCAGCTCCAACTGTGGCTTAAAGGGGCCCAGGTACTGCTTGGGCCACAGTTCTAGAGGGTGTAAGACAGAAGCTTCAGTGGCTTCCACCTAGTATTATGTCTTCAAGTGCACATAGTGCAAGAATGAATGAAGCTTTTTGATTATGGCCATTCTTGAAGGAGTAAGTTGGTATTACATTGTGGTTTTGATTTGCATTTCCCTGATCGTTAGTGACGTTGAGCATTTTTTCATATATCTGTTGGCTGTTTGTATATATTCTCTTAAGAATTGTCTACTCATATCCCTAGTCCACTTTTTGATGGACTTGTTTGTGTTTTTCTTACTGATTTGTTTAAGTTTGTTATAGATTCTGGATATTAGTCCTTTATCAGACGTATAGATTGTGAAGACTCCCTCAGTGTGTTGTCTGTTTACTTTGTTGACTGTTCTTTTTGTCATGAAAAAGTTCTTTAGCCTAATTAAGTCCCAGCTATTTATCTTTGTTTTTATTGCATTTGCTTTTGGGTACTTGGTCATGAAATCCTTTCATAAGCTAATGTCCAGAAGGGTTTTTCCTATGTTATCTTCTAGAATTTTTATAGTTTCAGGTCTTATATTTAAGCATTTATACCATCTTGAGCTGATTCTTCTATAAGATGAGAGATGAGGATCCAGTTTCATTCTCCTACATGTAGCTAGCCAATTATCCCAGCACCATTTGTTGAAAAGGTTGTTCTTTCCCTACTTTATGTTTTTGTTTGCTTTGTCGCAGATCAGTTGGCTGTAAGTATCAGGGTTTATTTCTGGGTTCTCTATTCTGTTCCATTGGTCTATATGCCTTTTTTTATGCCAGTACTATGCTGTTTTGGTGACTATGGCCTTATAGTATAGTTTGAAATCAGGTAATGTGATGCCTTCAGATTTGTTCTTTTTGGTTTAGCCTTGCTTTGGCTATGTGGGCTTTTTATTGGTTCCATATGAATTTTAGAATTGTTTTTTGTAATTCTGTGAAAATTGATGGTGGTATTTTGATGGGGACACCACTGAATTTTTAGACTACTCTTGGCAGTATGGTCATTTTCACAACATTGATTCCAGCCATCCATGAGCATGGAATGTGTTTCCATTTGTTTGTGTTGTCTATGATTTCTTTCAGCAGTGTTTCATAGTTTTCCTTGTGAGGTCTTTTGCTTCCTTGGTTAAGTATATTCCTAAGTATTTTATTTTTTTGGAGCTATTGTAAAAGGGTTTGAATTCTTGTATTGATTCTCTGCTTGGTTGCTGTTGATGTATAGAAGAGCTACTGATTTCTCTACATTAAACTTGCAGCTGGAAACTTTGCTGAATTTGTTTTATCAGTTCTATGAGCTTTATGGAAGAGGCTTTAGGGTTTTTGAGGAAAACAATCATATCATCAGCAAAACAGTGACAATTTGACTTCCTCTTTACAAGTTTGGATGCACTTTCTTTCTTTCTCTTGTCTGATTGCTCTGACTAGGACTTCCAGTACTATGTTGAAGAACAGTGATGAAAATGGACATCCTTGTCTTGTTCCAGTACTCACAGGGAATGCTTTCAACTTTTCCCCATTCAGTATTATGTTGTCTGTGGATTTGTCATAAATGGCTTATATTACATTAAGTTATGTCCCTTGTATGCCCATTTTGCTGAGAGTTTTAATCATAAGGGGATGCTGGATTTTGTCAGATGTTTTTTCTGCATCTATTGAGATGAACATGGGATTTTTGTTTTTAATTCTGTTTATGTAGTGTATCACATTTACTGACTTGCATATGTTAAACCATCCCTGTGTCTCTGGTATGAAATCCACTTGATCGTGGTGGATTATCTTCTTGCTATGTTGTTTGATTCAGTCATAAAAATTAAAAAAATCAGTAGATGTTGGCATGGATGCAGTTATCAGGGAACACTTCTACACTGCTGGTGGGAATGTAAACTAGTACAGCCACTATGGAAGACAGTGTGGAGATTCCTTAAAGAACTAAAAGTAGAACTATCATTTGACCCAGAAATTCCACTACTGGATATCTACCCAGAGGAAAAGAAGTCCTTATAAGAAAAAGATACTTACAAATTAGTGATTATAGCAGTAAAATTTGCAATTGCAAAATCATGGAACCAACCCAAATGCCTATCAATCAAGTTGTCAATGAAACTGTGAGTTATATATCTATATTTGATAATACCACTCAGTCATAAAAATAAATGAATTAATGACATTGCAGTGACCTGGATGAAATTGGAGATTGTTATTTTATGTGAAGTAACTCAGGAATAGAAAACCAAACATTATATGTTCTCACTGTTGTGTGGAAGATAAGCTATGAGGATGCAAAGGCTTAAGAATAAAACAGTAGACTTTGGGGACTTGTGGGGACGGGTGGCAGGGGGGGCAAAGGATAAAGGAATACAATAGGTTGCTGTGTATACTGCTCTGACAATGTGTGCACCAAAACCTTGCAAATCATCACTACAGAACTTACTCATGTAACCAAACACTACCTGTATCTCAATAACGTATGGAAAAAAAAAAGGAGTGAAAGTCGAGAGTCTCTTGCTGGATTTCAGAGGATATATGAAATAGTCTGTGTGTCCAGGCAGAAGTCTGTTTCAGGGTTGAAGCTCTCATAGAGAACCTCTAATAGAGCAGTGTGGAGGGAAAATGTAGGTTAAGAGCTTCCCCACAGAGTCCCCACTGGGGCAGTGCCTAGTGACACTTCAAGAAGAGAGCCACCATCCTCCAGATCCCCACATGGTAAATCTACTAGCAGCTTGCACTCTCAGTATGGAAATGCTGCATGTGCTCAACAGCCTGTGAGAGTAGCCTCCAGGGATGGACACTGCAAAGCCATAGGGGCAGAGCTACCCAAGGCCTTGGGAGCCCACCCCCTGCATTGGTGTGTACTAGGTGTTGTACATACAGTCAAAGGAGATTATTTTAGAGTTCTAAGATTTAATGACTACCCTACTGGGTTTTGGCCTTGCATTGGACCTTTAGCCACTTCCTTTTGGCTGATTTCTCTCTTTTGGAATGGAAATGTTTACCCAATGCTGATCTACCATTGTACCTTGGAAGTAACTAAATTGTTTTTGATTTTATGGGCTTATATGTGGAAGGGACTTGCTTTGTCTCAGATGAGACTTCTGACTTTGGACTTTGAGTTAATGTTGGAATGAGTTAAGATAAATACAGAATACATAAGGAAATAAACTCAAATGTACAAAGTCAGCAATCCCAATCATCAGAATCATTTCATACTATGAGCTAGGGTATATAATTGTCAGTGTATGAAGCAGCTGGAAAACATGTTTTTTGTTGCAGCCATGTGGCAGAATCCACAGTTGTCTAGTGAAAGCAGAGTTCAGACTCTGCCTTGGGTATATATATTGCATAGCCTTATACTATCAGAGGAACAAAGAACACTTTTCAGATTTCAAAATATCAGTTATGAAATGAATTTTAGTCATATTACTAGGGTTTTGGTTAAATTAATAATAAAACACTTGTTTCTTTTCCTAGCTGTGTAAAAATATAAATCACAGTGAGAGAGTTAGCTTTTGTTATTAACCGGGTGGTATATTTGTGGTATATAATATTGTAATAGACTAAATGCTTTTGTCTTCTCAAATTCATACGTTAAAGCTTTAGGAAGCAATGTGATGGTATTTGGAGATGGTGCTGCTGGGATGTAATTAGGTTAATATGAGGTCATGACTCAGGTCTCCCATGAGGGAATTAGTATCCTTTTAAGAAGAGGAGGAGAGCAGATTTCTCTTTCCAGCATGTGAGTACACAGAACAAAATAACCAGTTTGGCAGCCAGAAAGAAACTTTCACCAAAAACTTTATTGTTTCAACCACCCAGTCTATGGCGAATTGTTACAGCAGCTTAAGCTGATTAAGACAATTATTTTAAGTTAAATAAATTCACTGAATGTTGATATGGTTTGGATCTGTGTCCCCACCAAATCTCATGTCATATTTTAATCCCAAATATTTGATATGGAGTCTGGTGGGAGGTTATTGGATCATGGGGGCAGGTTTCTCATGAATAGTTTGGCACTAACCTCCTTGGTATTCTCCTTGCAATGGTGAGTGAGTTCTTATGAGATCTGGTTGTTACAAAAGAGTGTATCACTTACCCCTTGCTCTCTCTTGGATCTTCCCAAGCCATGTGATGAGACTACTTCCCTTTGCCTTCTGTCATAATTAGAAGCTTCCTGAGGCCTCTCCAAAAGCTGAGCAGGTGCCAGCATTATGCTTCCTGTGCAGCTTGCAGAACCATGAGCCAATTAAACCTCTTTTCTTATTAATTACCCAGTCTCAGGAATTTCTTTATAGCAATGCAAGACAGACTAACAGAAAATTGGTATCAAGGAGTGGAACATTACTATAATGCTGGAAATGTAGAAGTAGCTTTGGAATGGGGTAACAGGCAAAGGTTAGAAGAGATTGGAAGGTTTAGAAGAGAGAAAGATTTAAAAATTTTGAAACTTTCTAGAGACTGGTCGAATGGTTGTGACCAAAATGCTGATAGTAATATGGACAGTGAAGTCCAAGCTGATGAATTCTCAGATGGGAATCAGGAATTTATTGGGAAATGGAACAAAGGTCACTTTTCTTAGGCCTTAGCAAAGGACCTGGCTACATTGTGCCCATGCTCTAGGGATCTGTGAAACTTTGAATTTGAAAATGATAATTTAGAGTATTTCCTTGAAGAAATTTCTAAGCAGCAAAATGTTCAAGAAGTAGCCTAACTGCTTATAAGAGTCTGTGCTCATATGCATGAGCAAAGAAATGACCTAAAGTTGGAAATTATATTTAAAAGGGTAGCAGAGCCTGAAAGTTTGAAAAATGTGTAGCCTGACCAGGTGGTAGAAAGGAAAAGCCCATTTTCAGGGGAGGAATTAAGCATGCTGTTGAAACTTGTTTAAGTAAAGAGGAGCCAAGTGCTAATAGCCAAGACAATGAAGAAAAGGATTTAAAGGCAGAGACCTTTGCAGCCCCTCCCATTAGAGGACCTGAGGCCAAGGAGGACTTGGGACATGATTTCCTCCATCCCAGTTACTCCAGCTCCAGAAGTGGCTCAAAGGGGCCTACATATATCTCAAGCTGCTGCTTCAGAGGGTGAAAGCCTTAAGCCTTAGGGGCTTCCATGTGGTGTTAAGCCTGCAGGTGTGCAGACTGAAAGAGTGGAGGCTTGGGAGGCTTCATCTAGATTTAGGAAAATGTATGGAAAGCCTGGGTATCCAGACAGAAGTCTGCTACAGGGGTAGAGCCCTCATGGAGAATAACCACTAGGACACAGTGGAGAGGAAATGTGAGATTGGATCCTCCACACAGAGTCCTCACTGGGTCACTGCCTAGTGGAGCTGTTAGAAGAGGGCCACCATTCTCCAGATTCCAGAATGGTAGCTCCATCAACAGCTAGTACCATGTGCCTGGAAAAGTCACAGGTACTCAATGCCAGCCTGTGTGAGCAGCCTCAGAGGCTGAAGCCTACAAAGCCACAGGAGCAGAGCTACTCTTGGCTTTGGGAGCCCACCCCTCAGACCAGTGTACCCTGGATGTTGGACATGGAGTCAAAAGAGATTTGAATGCTGAAATAAGTTAAGACTTTAGGGGATTATGGAGAGGAGATGATTGTATTTCACAATGTGAGAAGGGCATGAGATTGGGGAGGAGCTAGAGCTAAAATAATATGATTTGATCTATGTCCCCATGAAATCTCATTTCAAATTGTAATCCCTAATGTTGGAGATGGGGCTTGGTGGGAGGTGACTGGATCATGAGGGTGAGTTTCTCATGAATACTTTAGCACCATCCCACTTGATACTGTCCTCATGATAATGTGTGAGCTCTTGTGAGACTTCATAGTTTAAAAGTGTTGATCGCCTCCCCCCTCATTCTCTCTTGCTACTTCTCTGTCCATGTGATGTGCCTACTTCCCCTCCACTTTGTGCCATGATTAGAAGCTTCCTGAAGCCTCCCAAGAAGCCAAACACATGCTTTCTGTACAGTCTGTGGAACCATAAGCCAATTAAACCTCTTCTCTTTATAAATTATCCAGTCTGAAGTAATACTTTATAATAATACAAGAATAGAGTAATACAAATGTACAAATTGATTTTCTACTAAAAAGGATTTCTTCCTTCCAACTTGATTTCTATGTTAAAAGCTAGATTTGCATAAAAGTTTTCCTATTCTATTTACTTTTCCTTATTTGTGAATGCATTTGAAGATATTCTCAAATTCTTTCTATAGGAGCTTTAAGGCAACATTTATTACAAAAAAGAGGAAATAGTAAATGTAAAATCAAAAGGATAACCACTGTAACTCCTTTAAGATGGCTTAAATCCTAATTGTTCAAAAAGAACTGGGGAGCTCTTTTTCCCCAATTTGTTTGTCTCTAATCATAAGATAAGTAATCACATAGCCTAATGAAACTTTGAGTTTTTGTTAATTTCTTCTAGATCTTTGTCTGCAATTGTTTTTGTATATGTGATTGTGTTTAATGACTTCTCATATAATACAAAATCTCATTACAGTTTTAGTTTTCAATTAAAAGTTAGAATGTTATAAGCCTATTTACGAGCTAATAACAAAGCCTGATTATATGGGGCTGAATAAGCAAAGGCAGGAATCACAGTATTTTTTACAATATTAAGAGGAAACTGTTTTGAATGAAATTTTATTGACACTGAAAAGACACTATTTAGCATAGTAGCTGTATACAAGGAATACAGTAAAAAGCCATTTCCAGATTTAAAACAGTCTAGTCTTATATTTCAAATTTTGACTAGAAGGTAAGGAAAAAAAATCCCTGTAAAAATGTATTGGTAGTTTGTTACTTGAGTAAGCTAAAGGCAGTTATGTAGGTGGGATTGCCTTCACAGAAACTTGTCTTATGGGTGCAATTATTGCATACACACAGTGGTTTTCCACAATTATAAAACTCATTTTCTACTTGTCAATGTTTGTATTTTACTGCTTATTAGCAAAATTTACTCCCCAAGATAATATTTTTTGTTTCACTATAAGTTTTATGCTTGCTATACAGTAGTCTGTCTGGTGGAAATATCGATAAAGCTCATACCTTGATGCACATTGACTAGTTCATGTACACATGTTTAGCAAATATATTAATTTATTACAGGATCAGTTGTTATTTTCTAAATCCATTCAGTAATGAGAATAATTTAATTGTGTGAAAATTCTGGATAAATTATTTGTTTTACTGTGTTTAATTTGTGGTCTGGCACTAAACTCAAATTATTTAAATTAGTTTTATTCCCAAGTAAAGATGACTGAGGTTATTGGTAGCTTGATTTTCTAAAGAGCCACTGAATTTGGTTTTGGGATGCCTAGTCAGCTAATGTCTCCTAAAACAGAGTATAGCTGATAATGACAACGTAAGCAGGTCAGCATTTTGAGTAGTAGTCAACTCTGTAAATGTGATGTATGTAACACATAATGTGTTTAAACCAAATCTGGGTCACTAAGTGGCCTATTCATATCCTTGGAAGCCATTAGTCTGGGAAAATCCAGCCAGATGGGAACTTGTGCAACTAAGGTTCATGGTATAGTAGCATAATATATTCTATAAGAAGCAAAATAACCAGAAATAATCATAGAAACATGTATTCAAGAAAACAGAATAAATGTACAGATACCATTATGAAGAGGAAATATTGGGCCATGGCATTGACTGTTACATATACCTTCCTGCAGTAAGATGCACATCCTGGACCTTAATCTATGCCTCTTATAATAGTGGGCTTGATTAGAACAACTTGGTAAAGTCATTTCCTACAAGGTTTGAATCATTAACAGGTAACTGATATCCAAAATTTTTAGAGGAGACTTGCAGTGATTTCCAGATCTACAAAAAGTAGGATCTCTCCCAATTAATTAGTGTCTTGAAATAATTTTTAGGAATATTATTAGTAGAATGTTGTTGCTGCTTTTGAGATCACATTTGAGTTTCTCCTTAAATATTTCACTGAGATTCAAAAGCAGATTTTTATTCTCATATGTGGTAAGGTTTCTCCTGGCTCCAAAGGTTTTAGCTTATGTTTTTCTAAGAATTTTACTTTTTTCTACTGCTCTTGACAATAAGGATGACAGTGAAACCCAATTTCTATTTGGAAGAATTTTAAGAACTCTCTAATTAAATTTACAATAAAATAAGTGACATTTCTTTTTCCTATGCTCAGTGGGGAGATTCAAGAAAAGCTAATATAGCTGGAGTTTGTAAGGGCTTAACAAGTGAGTCATGGTCAAAATACACCCAAGAAATCCAGTATAATAAGGTGTTAAGTCTGGGGTCCGGTCATGACTGGATAATATCAGGAGGTGCTAACAAAGAGATCATATCCCAGATGTGCCTAGGTTGGAAACAGTTCAACTTACATAGCTGATTTGTAGACTTGCTATATAAAGTACTCATAAAGAGATAATAATCTCTCGTATACATAATAAAAATATAACAATATGAAATTATTAATATATAGCACTCACATAAGCTCAGGGATAAAAACATCAAGTTTAAATTATTTCCAAAGAGGGAGAGAGAAAAAAAGAATAGGGATTCAAAAAAATCCCTACAGTTATATAGTTGAATCAATATATCTCTTAGCTAAAAGCAAAGGGATACCGGTTGTCAATGTGAATAATCATGCATACACAACATACAGGTGAGCACTAAAGACCAAGTGAACAAAATCCCACACATAAATTATCAGTAAGGATGGGGGTTCATTTAATGACTTCAAGAAAAGAGACATATACTATTTTAATAATACCTAAGAGATCCTAGAAAAATAAGTACCCCTGTCTCCCAGGTTTTATTTTGGGAGGGGTGCAAAATTATGGTTTTGTAAGGACTGTTTCAAAGACTGCAATATTCTTCTACAGAGGAGAGTCATTGATGGGTTTCTGTCTTCTCTGAGACAGGATATTGAGGAAGACAAAGTAGAGAAATGTTATTAAACTCATTGTATAAATAACATGTCACATAAAGTAGAATGATTAAATTTACAAGAAACTAGACTGATTATGTTTCTGATTCTAAAAAGGAGAATACATCTGGCATTCTGATGAGAATGTGAGTAGAACCTGAGCTATCTCTTCAGACGAAATGAAAATATTTAGATTAATATAATCTGTTAGTCTAAAGATCAAATATTTCAAATGGTTTAAATGGTCTCACTAATGTGATTAACCTGTAAGAAAAAATTTATGATAAAAGATCAAAAGGTATAGATGAAAATATTAACAATATGGTTAGAAAACCAATGAGCATGGACAATTTAGAGAGGAAAGTAATACAAAATTTTTTCTTTAGGCCATATAATATCATTATTTGCATTGTCTGAGAAAGTAGATTTGATGAGCTGTAATTTCACACTGGAAAAAAAAACTCTTCTTTCTTTAGAAATACAAGAATAGTTAAATTGAAGTCTGATTTTTATAGACTGGCCAACAGGATGATTGTCAGTTCTTTTTCAGCATATTTTGGGAAAGTTTTTTAATAGAATTATTGGTATAGTTGACTTTGTTGTCCTTCTTGCTCAATGGAATGGCATACTCCAGGTTGAATTAAAAATTTATTAACTCTTGGATTTTCCTCTCTTTTCATCTAACTTCCCTTGTTCTTGAAAGTCCTGTATCACCATCATCAGTGATTTAATCTAAAATGTGAAATTTCACATGCCATTAACTTAGCCCCTCTATCTCTTCTGATTCAGTTACATCCTTGACAATGTTCTGCTAGTTTTACCAATTTGTCCATGATTTGTGATGATCAGCTTTTCAGATGGTTTCAGTGGTCTTAAATTGCTCTTGAAATTTAAATAAATGACTGTGGAACAATAAAATATCTAAGACCCAAAGAGGATTTTCAAAAAAAAATGTGTTTTAGGACTTTCATCTGCCTATTAATTTTGTCTATTTTTAAAAACTTGTTAATATTTTAGGAATAGAATGTAAATAATATATCCACTAATTTATTTTTGTCTGCTTCTAGAAATTCCCATAATTCCAAAGGATTAGTTTATTGGCCAGTCTACTTCTGTATATACTTTGCAGAATTTGTCTGCTGGGAAAACAACTTGGAGTAATTAATTATAATCTGGTCAGTGAAGTACATAACAGCACACAGTGGTTTGTAACTCCTCCTGAAAATGTTCAAGATCATTGGTAATTTGGAGAAAACTGAAGACATGAAGTTTTATAAATCTGTGACAGACCATGGATTTTTTTAATCTGTTGCAGAAAAGTGAACACCCTCTTGGATGTACATAGTAATGTAGCTGAGAGGGGCCTGACACTTGGCCCAAAGACTTACATTTAATAATGATGCAGGATTCAGCTGAATCAGGTTCTTATTTCACAATCAGGAAAAATTAGATATGCAGGGGTCCTTCACAGAGGTTTCCACTTTACAAATTGAATACCCCGCCACTACAAGCAGTTGAAGAGGCCAGGCTCCTCCCCAGCATAAGGTGAAAATTCCTGGTGGCTCCACCTCATTTCCCTAGTTCCTATGGACCTCCAGTCTGTACCCAACATGCCCAGCCAAGACCCTGTGCAGGTTCCCTCATCTGCACAAAATCATCTGGCATAAACCCTTGTGGTGCAAGGTGGAGATTCTCCGGGGACCTTTCCTTTTCTGCCTAGGGATTTGTCTGCCTCCTGTATTTATCAATAAGATTTAATTTACTTGTGTTTATATTTGAGTCAAAAAATGCATTTCACATCCTCCTGTGATAAGGGTCCTGTTTCGGAAAAGACAAAGATGAATGCATGAGTCCTGAAATAAGTCTAGAGCAAATCCTGACAGAAGGTGAAGGAGGCAGCCATAAGCTGGAGCCTCTGAGATCTCTGAATAAAGAGAGTGAAACTGACTTACAATATTGCTGTCTATAGGTCCATCTCTATGTTTTTGCTGAGGTTTCATTTCTCAAAGGTGTCTCCCAACCATGAATGATGTGGCAGGGATAGTGAAGTAGTCTCTTTCCGGGAAGATGTTGGACTCTTCTAATGGGACATTGGTTCTTCTCATTGACTATATTGGAACTTTCCTAAGAAGTACACCACAGTCTACCATGATGCTTCTATTCAATCCTCCTTCCGTTCCTTTCATCTTCGCTCAAGCTCCCGTCTTCATGGCTATCAGCTCTCCCAGCTACTTCTGCATCTCTCTTCACTTTTTCTTAAAGGCAGTTCTCCTAATAAACTTTTTTTGTGCATCTAATTACTTCTTGGCATTTGCATCTTGGGGGACCTGGACAGAAAAGTGATGGGCATAGCTTTTGGAACATTGTTTATTATATAAATATATGGCCTTAAACCAGTTTAAAGAACTCCTCTAGGTTTAGGGTGTGTGTGTATGTGTGTGTGTGTGTGTGTGTGCTATTTGTGTTTTGCATTTAAGAATCGATCAGAGTTGCCTGTGGGGATTATGACTTCTAGCTGGCAAAAAATATGTTTTCTGTTCATATTCTTTATTTTTATGGAACATTTTTTGTTTCTAATGTGTGTGTTGTTTTAAAATGTTGGTTCCTTGTACCAATTAATCTAGTGTGACCAACGAAAATATGTCAAAAAATATAAGTAGACCAACAGAGGGCACAGCTGGGTTCTGGACACCAGTCTACATTGATAGACCACTGAGAAAATGGGCTTGATCTGTAATCTTCCAAGGCCACACTGAAGTTGCTAAGTATACCGGGGTGAATAGGACAGTTGGAAGTAAAGCTATAGGCATTGATTATTTCTGTTATTCAAATCTGTTTTTAAGTAAATCAATGATGATTTTTTGATAATTTTTAAATGTATATTAAGCTTAGAAGACTTTACAAGGAATTGTGATGTTTTAATATTGTATATTACCCATGGTGCAGTATAAACCATTATTTGTATTTTTATTTTCCCTACACTCTTGAAGAAACACAATTAAAAGCTTTTCTTTGGCAAAGATAGAACAAAACACAAATGAGTTTTAAATTATCACTAAAAGGTACTTTGACTGAAGTATCTTGCTTATTTTTTTTTCTGAAAATTCCATTGGGTCTTTCTTTTGGCACACGGAGAAATTTTTGAAAATTTCCTTGATGACCTGATAGCATATCAATTCTGTTATTTAAGTGGATAAAGTGGCTACTTATGTTGGCTCACAATCTAAATTAAGGCAGTCTCTCAGTTTTAGCCAAATTAAAAGAATTTTCAGTCTTCGTAATAGTTCAGAAACATGCAGAGCTATGCTAGCATCCAATTAGTGGGTTAAAAGAGGTCATGTTCTCTAACTTTGGTTTATGCAATGACAGTTTTGTACAACCAGAAAAACCTCCCCCTTCACGTATTTCAGGATTTAGCAGAATGTATTTGTGGGTGCGTTTTAGTGTGTGTGTGTATATATAATTCATAAAGAGATAGATTGAATATGTACTCAAGTTTCTCAGCTTTCCAAAGACTTATAAGGTCTTATTTAAATAAGGTGAATTGAAAAATGTTGTGACCAATTCTTCCTGACCCACTTCGTGCCTTTGTTCATACATAGTCCATTAAAAGTTTATTTAGACTTACTATTAGATAGCTACTGAAGCAGACTTTAGACATATGTAGATAGATAAGATTTCCTTTCCTTGGAAGAGTTCATAGGCCAAGAGGGGATATATCAGCATGTACTTGCACTAAATTATAAGAACATTGTATTTTGAAGGTTTTTGATGAGCACATTTTAAATATCTATATACAACATTCAAGGCTTGAAGAAATTACCTATTATTTTCATTGTGTATTTATCCTGTGTATACTTTAGGCCAGGTACTATGTTATGTGCTGCAGATACAGTGGGTAAGGGATAAGGCAGAAATTATCTGTGTAAATAAAGACTAGAACAGAAAAAGTGGTAAATTTCTTGTAATGATATCTACTGAGAGCTAGGTTTATGGAGTTACTTGATGCAACGATGAAGATAGTAAGGATGTCTACTTTAGTTTGGGAATTCAGGAAAGACCTTCCAGATAAAAGACTGGAACAATTCCAGGTGTTTCTCTTGTTACTCATTCTCTACCAATTACTTTAGTGTGGCTTCTATTTCAACAGGCAGGTGCTAGTTGTCATTCTTAGAGAAAACAGTGACACAGCACTGATTTTACAGGTGACTTTATACGAAGGCACAACAGGGGAACGTTACTAGACTTCTCCATGGTAGTACCTTTAATAATCTCCGAATTCTACAATAGTGGTAAATAATCCAAAAGAAATGTTCTTGATGATTAATCAAATTTACCAAAAAATCTGTATACCTAATGTTATAATTAAAGCATTGTCAGTTTGTCAATGTTCTTGGTTTTTTTTCTGACTTATGACTGATAATGTATATTAAACACTGCTTCTAGACTTTTGTTTTTGTTTCTGTTTTTTTGAGATGGAGTCTCACACCGTGGTGTGATCTGGCTCACTGCAGTCTCCGCCTCCTGGGTTCAGGCAATTCTCCTGCCTCAGCCTCTCAAGTAGCTGGGACTACAAGCATGAGCCACTGCACTGACTGTTTTTATACGATGGTTTTCTTTCGTAGTTACTTTAACTTTGTAGGTATCTTAGTTCTTCTTGTCTGTTTTAGAAGTGTCTCTAGTGCAGAGAAAGGCATATGTAAGCATACATAACTTGAAAGTACTACAGAGTTTTAATCAAGAAGAAAATAAGCAGCTGACTAAGTATAAATCAGGTGGACTAAAGCCAATGAGATTTTAAGAGAAAAAAATTTCAACTATTGAACAGTTAAATGAAAGTTAGTAACAATTAGAAAATGTTGTCTAAAAATGTTCCTTTAAAGAATGAGCATACTTTTGAAATAACAATTATTAGATACATATTTGCTTGCATTATCCATGCAATCCTATCTGGAAAATTAGTTTTCTTAAAGTTGTTAATTTACAGTACAGATTCTAATTACCTTAATGGTATTGCTGAATATTGTTTTCAATTAGAACAGTGTAGCACATTTAGTGGATAGATGCTATCACTTCATAAGGTTCAGCTCAACACTATACCAGGCTTTTTTTTAGTATAATGTTAAAGGTTCAAAAGAGAAAGGAAACTTGTCTTGATAACAAACTTTTAAAAAGTTACTACTTTAAATGTTAGATAAGAGCACACCTCTGTTTTTGTCTTATGTCACTACTCTGTTATTTTATTTACGAAACTTTAGGGTGAGGGGACACATGGAGCCCTAATTAACAATGTAATTTTAAAAACTATTTGGAAACATAAGTAAATTAAGCTAAACTGTTTATGTGACTGTTCTTTCTATTGAGTTCATATTAAATTGTATTAAATGTTTAAGCAGCCAGTTTTATGCCAGCTATCCAGCCAGGTGCAATGGACAAAAAAATAAGCACATAAACTTCTGGTTCTATAAATGGCTCATTTTCTAGAATAGGAGAAAGAATGTGTAAATAAACAGGCTTCAGAATATTAATTTTGTTTTTCTTTTCAATGTAGTTTTTTTTAAAAAATTTCAACTGAGAATTAGTACAAAGTTATATAATTTAAAATAAAATAATAAATCATACTGTGAGAAACCATATCATCTGTCCAAATGCTCATCTGTCAGTTATTCATTATGCCACATATTTTACCAATACAATAGACCCCTCTATGCATTAGCTCTTCATACTTATGATTTCTGCTATTTGCCCCATTCTTGTATTTATGCTGATAACATTATATTGAAGTTTGCTGATTTTCCATTATCATAAATAATACAGATTTAATTTTATTTGCTAAAATGCAAATTATTCCCCTTGCAGCCCAACAATTTGTTCTCATAAAAGTCTGTGCTAACACACACACACACACACACACACACACACACACACACACACACATGCAAGTGCATGTACACAGGATAGAGATCTTCAGTCTATGACATCCTTCTTCAACAAAATTTTGTGTTATATAGCTAAATGGTTGATGCCAGTTAGATATATATAGTTTTGAAACCTAGCATTGCCCTTAGCTGTACAAACTTATTGCCTAATTAATAAAATGATATTATCTCAAAATGTATGAATGAGGTATAAGCTTTAAATATCAAGTGACTAGACAAGTGTCTGTTACACTGAAGGTGAACACAATATATTGTTTCTTTCACATAAGTGTCATTTGGCTACAAATCTCTTTGTACAATTTAACAAATCCTAGACAAATAGGAAAGAATCTAAAATATATACTCTTTAGGATATATATATATTTTTTTAATCCTAGACAACAATTATTTCAAACAGAAAACACTGGAAATCTTTCCATTGCTCCAGGAAGATCAGATGCAGACTGTAATGCAATGTGAGTACATTTAAATTTTTCTAAGCAGAGATAGAATCCAAACCACACAAAGAAAATCATCAATGGAAAGAAAGATAGCAGAGCTGAAGGCCAAAGGAAGAATAACTAAGAACACAGCATGAATAGAGAGGTTCCTTTTCTCAATATTTCCTTACCCATGGTAAAACAAAACATAACATGTTCTGAAAATAAAAAAAACAGGCTATGATGGTCTAAACCCCAAATTTAGTTGATACTGATAATATTAGAAAGAAAACAGAAGACCTTCTTTAAGCATTATAGCAATAAATAGTAAACTACTTTTATCAAAAAATCATGAAAAGCACCCAAATTATTAGTGAAATAGTAAGGCATTTTCACTAAAGTCAAACCAAAAAAGAAGAAGAAGTATAAGTGTTGTAAAAAAGATTATGTAAAGAATTTGGGAAAAGAAAAATATTATTTGGTTGATAGAGTAAATTAGTAAATCAGTTAGTTTGCTTTAAACAAGGTCAATATGAAAAATATCAAAATATTTCTAGGCCAGTAATAAGCCATTATCAATGTAATAATTAAAAAGTTCACTGAAATAACAGCAAAACATAAATCACAATGTATAATAGTATTTTAAGACATTAATCAACAGTAATCTCAAAATTTTAAAATACGGCCATATCTTTGTTTTGAAAAATTATAATTGCTTTATTTTTTATTTTTCTGTTTGCTAATTTATTTAATCACCATTCAAAGTTTATTGGCTACATGTTTTTTTTTAATTTTCTAGACTAGAACAATTGTATATTTTACCATTTTTCTATTATTTTTGTCTTTTTAAAATTAATTTTCCTTACACTGATGATAAAATTTTTGCCCAGAAGACTTTATCCATTTGAGGTAACTATTTTAGGTGACATTGAATAATTGAATGACTTTCTTGTTATGCTTATTCTTGACATACAATTAAATCCAAATATATTTTGCCTCAATAACCAAATAAACTAATATTGAAATTGAAGTGGAACATTTACAATATTTGCATAATCCCCCCCAATAGCAGAAGAGGGGAAACAGAAAATAAAAATAAAAAAAAACCAAACCCAAACAAAATAGTATATGTAAGTCCAACCACACCAATAATTATATTAATAAAAATAACCTAAAAACACAAGTTAAAAGACCAAGGTTTTCTAGTTGGATTAAGAAAATATAGCCGAACAATGTGGTGTGAATAACAAATATTTAGCAGTGAAACTTCTATTGCTAAAATAATATATTATACAAATATAATCCAAAGAAGGCTAAAGTCGCTCTATCAATGTCAACAATGTAGTCATTAAACAAGTATATTACAATGCTTAACAAGAAAATCTAAAACTAATTTTAAGGGTTAATTTACTAAAAAGACATAACAGTTTTAAATATATATGCACCTAACAACAGAGTATCAATGTATATGTAATAAATCCTGAAAGAACTTTGAAAGGAGAAATGGACCTATTTATAAGATAATCTTCTCTTAGTAACCAATAGAACAAACAGGCAGAAAATCATTAGAGATTAGAAGACCAGAACGACTCTATCAACCAGTTGATCTAATTGATATCTATAAAAGAACACTTCTCACAGTAAGAGCAGTTTAATTTTGTTCTGTACATTGGATATTATAATAGAGTACCCCATAAAGAAATTAAGAATAGGATCAAGACATCTCCAATGCATTCTGCCTTGGAGGATGAATGGTTTTAAATCCATTAGACAGGATTACAAATTGTGCCAAGATACATGTCTTATCAAACTCTGAAAGGAAGTCACTTGGTTTGGTCCAAATTCTGAGGACAATGATTAGAGCTTTTCCTAGTCCCTGTTCATAAACAGAAACTTACGAGTAACTGTGGTCCTATACTCATACTGACTAGTTTAATGAAGTGGTTAGGTTAACTTCTTGAAAATGGAATATAGTTAAAAGTAGTAAGATGGAATAAATTGGGAAAAATTTCAATAACCAAGATAGACATAAGTGAAAAATGGCAGTGAGTTCCTTTTTAGAAGCCTTTCTCTTAATAGCAGAAATAGCAACTATTTAAAGCAAAAAGAACAAAGCTGGAGGCATCACACTACCTGCCTTCAAACTATACTACAGGCTACAGCATGGTACTGGTACCAAAACAGAGATATGGACCAGTGGAATGTAACAGGCCTCGGAGACAATGCCACACATCTACAATCATCTGATCTTTGACAAACCTGACAAAAACAAGCAATGGAGAAAGGAATCCCTGTTTAATAAATGGTGTTGGGAAAACTAGCTAGCCATGTGCAGAAAGAAGAAACTGGACCCCTTCCTGACACCTTACATTAAAATTAACTCCAGATGGATTAAAGACTTAAACATAAGACCTAACACCATAAAAACCCTAGAAGAAAACTTAGGCAAAACCATTCAGCACATAGGCATAGGCAAGGACTTCATGACTAAAACACCAAAAGCATTGGCAACAAAAGCCAAAATAGACAAATAGGATCTAATTAAACTCCAGAGCTTCTGTACAGTAAAAGAAACAATCATTAGAGTGAACCTGCAACCAAAAGAATGGGAAAAATTTTTTGCAATCAACGCATCTCATTTGACAAAGGGCTAATACCCAGAATCTACAAAGAACTAAAACAGATTTACAAGAAAAAAAAACCCATCCAAAAGTGGGCGAAGGATATGAACAGACATTTTTCAAAAGAAGACATATATGAGGCCAACAAACATATGAAAAAATGCTATAATCACTGGTCATTAGAGTAATGCAAATCAAAACCACTTTGAGATACCATCTCACACCAGTTAGAATTGTGATCATGAAAAAATCTGGAGACAACAGATGCTGGAGAGAGGATGTGGAGAAATAGGAACACTTTTACACTGTTGGTGGGAGTGTAAACTAGTTCAACCATCGTGGAACACAGTGTGGCGCTTCCTCAAGGACCTAAAAATAGAAATTCCATTTGACCCAGCAATCCCATTACTGGGTATATACCCAAAGGATTATAAATCATTCTATTATAAAGACACATGCACATGTATGTTCATTGCAGCAGTTTACAATAGCAAAGACCTGGAACCAACGCAAATGCCCATTGACAATTGACTGGACAAGAAAAATGTGGCACATATACACTGTGAAATACTATGCAGCCATAAAAAAATGATGAGTTTGTGTCCTTTGTAGGGACATGGATGAATCTGGAAACCATTCTCAGCAAACTGACACAAGAACAGAAAATCAAACACTGCATGTTCTCACTCACAGGCGGGTGCTGAACAATGAGAACACATGGACACAGGGAGGGGAGCATCACACACTGGGGTCTGTTGCGGGGGCCAAGGGAGGGACAGCGGGGGTGGGTAGGGAGGTCGAGGAGGAATAACATGGAGAGAAATGCCAGATGTAGGTGATGGGGGTTGGAGGCAGCAAACCACATTGCCCAATGTGTGTACCTATGCAACAATCCTGCATGATCTGCACATGGACCCCAGAACCTAAAGTACAATAAAATAAATAAATAAATAAATAATAAAAATAAATGCATTTTAGCAAACTTTACCCCTGTACTAGTACTGTATAGGAATTGGTCCCTACGAAACCGCCTTTGCAAAATTATGACTGAGACAGTGAAAGAGATCTAACCTAACTGACACTATCTAATCTCCAAGTTGTCCTTATTCATTCCTGGATGTAATGGCTCAAGAAACTTTGGGAAGAACTTAGTTTATAGTTTAAAACAAAGATAGCTGGGCGTGGTGGCTCATGCCTGTAATCCCAGCACTTTGGGAAGCTGAGGCAGATGCATCACTTGAGGTCAGGCGTTTGAGAGCAGCCTGGCCAACATGGCGAAAACTCGTCTCTACCAAAAATACAAAAATTAACTGGATGTAGTGGTGCACCCCTGTAATCCCAGCTACTCGGGAGGCTGAGGCAGAAGAATCACTTGCACCCAGGAGGTGGAGGTTTCAGTGAGCCGAGATCAGGACACTGCACTCCAGCCTGGGTGACAGAGAGAGAATCTGTCTCAAAAACAAAACAAAACAAAAACAAAGACAATAACAGCACTTTTCCAAAACAAACCTCCTTGCCTGAGGACTAGATTGCCTTTGTAGGACTAAGAATTTAGCCACAAGATTAGAAATTATGGTTTGGGAGTCAGGAAGCTGGAGGCTACAAGATTCTGACCCTCCCTAAACTGCTCCTAAAATCAGTGCTTGAGATATTTGCAGACCCTGCAGTTGATGGATTAGCTGGCACCACCCGGATTGATTGACTGGCTCATCTGTCTTGTAGCCCCTGCTCAGCACAAGAAGGCAGCTTCAATTCCCTATGATTTCATCCCTGACCGATCAGCACTCCCGGCTCACTGGCTTCCCCCTACCCACTAAGTTGTCCTTAAAAACTCTGCTCCCCAAATGCTCAGGAGACTGATTTGAGTAATAATAACACTCCGGTCTCTCGAAAAGCCGGCTCTATGTGAATTACTTTCTTTATTGCAATTTCCTTGTCTTGATAAATCAGCTCTGTGAACCCATTGGGCAGTTACTACTAGAATTAAGCAGACTGACAAAAACTCTCTCCTTACCCAAACTCTAGACAGGTTCCTCTGAACCCCTCCTTTTTTTTTTTTTGAGACGGAGCTCTGTTGCCCAGGCTGGAGTGCAGTGGCACGATCTTGGCTCACTGCAACCTTCACCTCCCTGGTTCAAGCATTTCCCCTGCCTCAGCCTCCCGAGTAGCTGGGATTACAGGCATGTGCCACCAAGCCTGGCTAACTTTTTTGTATTTTTAGTAGAAATTGGGTTTCACCATGTTGGCCAGATTGGTCTCGAAATCCAGACCTCAGGCAATCCGCCCGCCTCAGCCTCCCAAAGTGCTGGGATTACAGGCATGAGCCACCGCACCCAGCCTGAACCCTCTTTTTAACTGAACCACAAGCTTGGCCTGTAGAAACTGCTGACTATGTACAAATGATTTTGTCCACTCCCTACCCTGCTTTTCCACCACACACACACTAAGAGACCTGAACAGACAGCAGCTAGTTTCTCACAGCTCAAGTCCACATCTTTAGGATGACAACCCCAGCCCCATCAAGTTCCTGCCTAAGAAAGCTCCATGCTGCCAGGAGAATTACTTACTGTTTGTTCCAGCCAAAACCTAGTGACAGGCATGTAGGTCCCTAGACCCCTTCTTACAGCAGTTATTTTAGAAAGCCTGCAATTATAAATCCTTTCTCTGACCCTTTGAAATGTAAATCTACCACACAGAACTGTCTTCTCAGGGGCCTGAGAGCCATCTCTTTAAAATGCAAACCTTCAAGGAGATAATTCTCACTCTTGATCTTGTCCCTGTGGAGGGGAAGGGCCTAACCTTGGTAGACGCGCTGTTCTAACTTACACCACTGCCTCTCCTATCATGAAACTACCAGATGTTTGTTTCTTCTCTGGGTAGCACCAATTAACAAACCACCAGATGGCCTAGTCACATGCACCAGTGCCCCCTTCACACCCTTCTGCACTTTTCCTTCAGCACCACCAGCCTTTAAAAAGTCCCCTGTCTTGTGTCCCAGTGAAGCTTCACATTGGCCCCTCTTTCCTACTGCAGTAGTTATGAGTGCATAGACTTTATCCACCTTTTAACTCTCTGCTAACTATCCACTTTAACTAGTGGCCAGCCTTTTTTAACTTTAACAAGACCAACCCCAGAGATTCGGTCTCAGTGGGCCTGGGGTGGTGCCTCTGTGTTAAGATGTTTTTAAAAGCCTCACAAGAAGAGTCTTCTGATGCAGAATCAGAATTGAGAATAACTGCTGTAGGACAGTGGCTCTCAAAGTGGGGACTACGGGCTAACAGCATCGTTATTACCTGGAAAACTTGTTAGAAATGTAAATACTTCATCTGGTGCAGTGGCTCAGGCCTCTAATCTCAGCACTTTGGGAGGCTGAGGTGGGTGGATTACCTAAAGTCAGGAGTTCGAGACCAGCCTGGCTAACATGGTGAAACCCCATCTCTACTAAAAATACAAAAATTGGTCAGGCATGGTGGCATGTGCCTTTAATTCCAACTACTCGGGAGGCTGAGGTGGGAGAATGGCTTGAACCCGAGAGGTGAAGGTTGCAGTGAGCCCATATCATGCCACTGCCCTCCAGCTTGGGTGACAGAGCCAGACACCGTCTTCAAAGGCCGGCGGTGCGGGGGGAAGGCAAATACTTGTCCCCCACATCTCAACTTGCCTACTAAATCTGAGATTTTGGGGGTGGGGCCCACAATCTGTCTCAGCAAGCCTTTATGGTAATTTGGATGCACTAAACTTTGAGAACCACTGCTAGAGGAGGTTAGATTTGTTCTGTGTAATATAATTAGGACTTTGATAGTTGTTAACTGTGACTTGAAGCCCAGTTATGTCAATAAACATTAACCTGAAGAATGTGTCTGCAAAATTTCTTACTCCTGCTCCACTCTTTTTCTCTGCTCTTTCCACCCCCATCTATATTTTCTCTGAAATGAGAACTAGAAGGATTCTGGGTCATTAATAGTCTTGGAAATCATCATTTATCTTTGAAATTGTAACACTATTGCTAAGCTTCAATGACAACATTGGCCATTGGAAAGGGTGAATAGAATCCAAGACTCTTCTCCCTTTAGAAATTTTCAAATATCCTAAAATATGCCCTTTGGGTAAATTTTTTGTAATTGGATGTATGTTTCAGAGAGAAAGTCTGGGTAAGAAAAATGATAGAATTTATAAATTATTTCTTTTTTTTTTTACTTTGATAGTTGAAGATTAAGTGTGTTTTGTTCTAGAATATGTAGCCCAGGCTTTTGTCAGCTTCCTTCTTTTTTTTTTTTAAGACAGAGTTTTATTTTGTTGCCTAGGCTGGAGTGCAGTGGCATGATCTTGGCTCATTGCAACCTCCTGGGTTCAATCGATTCTCCTGCCTCGGCCTCTCGAGTAGTTGGGATTAAAGGCATGTGCCACCATGCCCAGTTAATTTTTGTATTTTTAGTAGAGACGGGGTTTTACCATGTGGGCCAGGCTGGTCTCGAACTCCTTACCTCAAGTGATCTGCCTGCCTTGGCCTCCCAAAGTGCTGGGATTACAGACATGAGCCACCATGCCTGGCCCAGCCTCCTCTTTCTTATCCTAGAGAGTAGGAGGAGGTGTGTCAGGAAAGTGGACAATCATTCACTCCTTGGATGAAGAAGAGAAGGTCATTGGGAGAGGGGAGGAAAAACAACTGAAGTGTTCTACTGCTTTCTACTCTAGTCAATGCCAAACAGTTATGGCTCTTTTAATTCATCCCTTCATCTCATTTGTAAACGGAAAAACACATTCCACAAAAAGATGTCTTTGTTTCTGGAAGCACTTGTTTTAGAAAAAAACAGAAAAGGTATGAGGAAAGCTTTATTTTGGGGAAATATATTCTCTTGTTTTTCTTTGTTAAATGTTTATGTCATCTTGTAAAATACAGGATATAGTGAAATAAATGATAAAAAATAATCTTGAACTTTGCAGATACGTAGATTTTGGCAAGAGAGGTATCTCTTTGTATTTCTCACATTAGGATTATTTTGTAAGCACATGCTAGTCTTGCCTCAGTTAGGGGCAAACTAACAGAGTATTTTGAAGAGATGCCATTGCTGAAGGGCATCAAACATTTATTTCCTTTAAGAATTATTCAGGGTGGGGTGTGGTGGCTCATGCCTGTAATCACAGCACTTTAGGAGGCCTAGGTGGGTGGATCACCTGAGGTCAGGAGTTGGAGACCAGCCTGGCCAACGTTGATATAATGAAATCTTGTCTCTAATACAAAAATTAGCCAGGCATGGTGGCGCATGTCTGTAGTCCCAGCTATTTGGGAAGCTAAGGCAGGAGAATCGCTTGAACCCAAGAGGTGGACATTGCAGTGAGCCAAGATCATGCCATTGCACTCCAGCCTGGTGACAGAGCAAGACTCCAGCTCTCAAAAAAAAAAGAAAAAAAGAAAAAAAAAAGAATTATTCAGACCCACTTGCTCTTCTAATGACCAAAAATGTTTCTGTGAAATTATCTAGTTTTCACTTATATCCATGCTTCTATTAATGGGTTAGAAACTCTTCAATAACCTCCTGCAGAGTTTCAAATCTGGCTCCAACTACCCTTGCCTAATTGGTAGAGCATTAGAGCCAACAAGTCAAACCAGTCTCCCACTGCCTGTCTCCCCACCTCCCTGCTCTACCCAAAAACATGTTTATAAGTCAAAGGTGACTTCAGCTGGGAGGTGAAGGGGTGGCCTCTTGTGTGTTACAGTTAATTATTTTCTCATACTTCCTTTCCAGTGGCATCCACTCCACCTTGAAACCCTAGAGCCATTTCTACAAGGTTCATTACTCCACTTCATTAAGCAACAGGTCCTGCTAGCTAAAGTCTTAAAAAAAAAAAAAAAAAACAGTAGCAGCAAGCGACAGTTTTAGCAACCTTTCCTAACTCCAGTCTGTGACACACCTATGAACTTTCCACATTAAAAGGAGGTGGTAGGGTGGAAAATTCTAACCTTTTCAAAACCTTGGGACTCTATAAAAATTCATGGTGGTAGAAGAAGCTGGAGAAGAAATCCTTAATATGTAACTTAATATATGTGTATGTTTTGTGTGTACACATTGGCCTGCCTACCTGCCTGTTATAAAGCACAACATTCTATGTTCCATGGAGATGCATCTCACAGGAGAATTAGACAAAGTAACAGTCCTCAAAAAGCTGGCAGCAGAGGCAGAAGGAGGATGCAAACACATAAAGCAGTAACTAATTGTGAAGCAGGATGAACTAAATGATAACAAAGGGGCAAGAGTGATGTGTGGTGGGTCCCGACTGAGCGGAGGTTTTATATGGCAGCACCAAGTACAGAACAGATTCCAGTTTCAAACACGCACACAACCCGAAGATGAGAAAGCTTAAGACTCAAAATGGAACGGATTAGAAAATGTAATATATACAAAAGTCCTGGCAGGTGGTTTCACTTATTGTTATAAAAAAGCAGTTGGTTCCGGGCGCAGTGGCTCACGCCTGTAATCCCTGCACTTTGGGAGGCCGAGGCGGGTGGATCACGAGGTGAAGAGATCGAGACCATCCTGGCCAACATAGTGAAACCCCATCTCCACTAAAATACAAAAATTAGCTGGGCGTGGTGGTACGTGCCTGTAGTCCCAGCTACTTAGGAGGCTGATGCAGGAGAATTGCTTGAACCCAGGAGGCGGAGGTTGTAGTGAGCCAAGATCGCACCACTGCACTCCAGCCTGGCACCTGGTGAAAGAGTGAGGCTCTGTCTCAGAAAAAAAAAAAAAAAAAAAAGCAGTTGGTATTTGATTTGAGCTCTGAAGGATAAAAGAATGTTAAGTGGGGAGAAGGCTGTTCCAGGCTGAGGGAACAAGGTAGAGACAGAGTTGAAAGTTTAAGTCTTGGAGTAAGGTGGGGAATGATGAGTTGATGGTGTGCTAGCAAACAGTGCCTGGAGAGAGAAAACAGGAGTCTGAAAGTTATGCCAGACAAAGCACCAGGAGCTTTGTGTAACAGACTGTGGAGTTGGGAGGAAGTGAAGAAAAAGGTGGTTATTCAACCTTTGCATTCAGACACATCACCGCCACCTTCTCTTGGGTCCACCTGAGCTGGTCAGAAATAACCAAAGGAGAATAAGGAAATCAACATGTTGCAAGGACAAGGACATCTTTGCAGCAGTGCAGTGTCCTAATTGTGACGAATTGTGAAACAGTTCACCTCTACTCACCCAGACCCCTCTCCTATCAGTACCACCAGCTCTTCCACGAGTCCCCACAGCATTAACTCTGCTTCCACTCCGTCCGACATCACCCCTCAACCCTTCAGCCCCACCTCTTTAGTCTGGACTAGCAGCAGCCCCTACTGCCAGAATGACACCACAGCCACCCAGCATGGCAAAGCAAGCTCGCGCAGGAAAAGTGTGCTGGGAAGTGAGTGGCTGCACAGTGTCCCACCACGGAATGCCATCCTCTGCCAACTAAGGAATTCCATGGAAAAGATCCACATCAGTGGACAGATCCAGATGGTGCCTGGTACTCTGCAGGTCCTCAACAACTTTCCATTAAATTGGGCCTTAATTGTTTGTGAGCTCTTGATTACAGTAAGTCAAATTTCTCAATAAACGGAGTTAGACATCAAGGAGCAACTGCGGTGTTGTCAGATGTGAGCCTAAAAGCTCAATACTTTCTACCATAGCCCTCACTACCATTTTAGTATTATGTTCAAAAATAAGCATGAGATTTCCCTAGTTATAAAGATAATACATATACATTATATAAAATTTGGAATATATCAAACTATCTTACTTTCAAGTTCCCCAGGAAAACAACGACCAGAATCAGCGATTGCAGTCATTTCCTACTGCTGCTGCCACAAATTATCACAAATGGCTTAAAACAAACATAAATTCATCTCACAGCTCTGGAGGTCAGAAGTCTGACCTAGGTCTCACTGGGCTAAAATTAAGGCATCAGTGGGGCTGTATTCTGGAGACTCTACTGGAAAATTTGTTTCTTTGCCTTTTCCAGCTCATGGGGGCTGCCCACACTCTTTTTTTTTTCTTTTTTCTTTTCTTTGAGACAGGGTCTTGCTCTGTTGCTCAGGCTGGAGTGCAATTATGTCATTACAGCCTCAACTTCCTGGGCTCAGGTGATCCTTCTGCCTTAGCCTCCTGGGTAGGTGGGACCACAGGTGTGTGCCACCACTCCTGGCTAATTATTTAAAAAATTTTTTGGCAGAGACAGGGTTTTCCCATGTTGCCCAGACTGGACTCAAACTCCTAGGCTCAAGCGATCCACCCACCTTGCCCTCCCAAAGTGTTGGGATTGTAGGCGTGAGCCACTGTGCCCAACCTACCCACATTCTTTAGCTCGTGGTCTCTTCATTCATCTTCAAAGCCAGCAACTTTGTGTCTCTTTGATCATCAGTCACATCTTCCTCTGACTCTCTTCTGCCTCCCTCTTTCATTTTTAAGGACCCTTACAATTACATTGGGTCAACATGAATGATCCAAGATAATCTAGGATTATCAGTTTGCTGATTAGCATGTGTAACCTTAATTCTTCTTTGCCATGCGAAGTAACAAATTTGCAGATTCTAGGGATTAGGACACAAACATCTTTGGGGTGTCATTGGCACTAATAATCCCTGTATTCAGAAATAGTAACCACAAACAGTTTATTATGTGACTTTCTATTCTTTTTAAGGTTCACATATATGCAAATACGTAATGCAGTCATGTGTAGCTTATATCATGGTGATACATTCTGAAAAATGCACCTTAGGCAGTTTTGTCATTGTGTGAACGTCATAGAGTGTACTTAAATAAACCTAAATGGTATAGCCTTACACACCTAGGCTAGTTAGTATAGCTACACACCTGCACAGCATGTTACTCTACTGAAAACTGTAGGCAATTGTAACAGAATGGTAAGAATTTATGTATCTAAATATATCTAAACATAGAAAAGGTACAGTAAAAATATCATATAAAAGACTTTTCAAATGGTTCTCTTATATAGGGCACATGCCATGAATGGAGCCTGCAGGACTAGAAGTTACTCTGAGTGAGTCAGTGAGTGGTGAGTGAATGTGAAGGCCTAGGACATACTGCACACTACTGTAGACTTCATAAACACTGTACACTTAGGTTACACTCAACTTATTAAAAATATATTTGTCTTTCTTCAATAATAAACTATTGGGATACATTCTGAGAAGTGTATTCTTAGGCAACATTTTGCCTACTATAACATTTTTACTTTATAAACTTTTAAATTTTGAAAAACCTTTTGACTCTTTTGTAATAAAACTTAGCTTAAAACACACATCGTACAGCTGTACAAAAATAGTTTCTTTCTTTACATCTTTATAATACACCTTTATTTTAAAAATTTTTTATTTTAGTTTTTACTTTTTAGACTTTTTTGTTAAAAACTAAAACACAAGCACACACATTAGCCTAGGCCTACACTGGGTCAGGATCATCAATGTCACTGTCTTCCACCTCCACATCTTGCCCCACTGAAAGGTCTTTAGGGGCAATAACACACATGGAGCTGTCATCTCCTATGACTACAATGCCTTCTTTCAGAATACCCCCTGAAGGACCTGCCTCAATCTGTTTTACAGTTAACTTAAAAAAATAAGTAGAAGGACTATATTCTAAAATAATAATAAAAACTATAGTACAGCAAATACATAAACCAGTAATAGTCATTTATTATCACTAGCAAATATTAAGTACTGTGGATAATTGTATGTGTTATACTTTTATACAATTGGCAGTGCAGTAGGTTTGTTTACACCATCACCACAAACAGGTGAATAATGCCTTGTGCTATATCACTGGCTGTGATGGCTATGATGTCACTAGGTGATAGGAATTTTTTAGCTCCATTATAATCTGATGGGATTACTTACATGCCATTGACCAAAATGTTGTTATTTGGCGCATGGCTGTATGTGTAATAGGCTTTTCCTCCACTTTAAAGTGGGATAATATGCATGTAGTATGTGTAATAGGCTGTTCCTCCACTTTAAAGTGGGATAATATGCATGTAGTATGTGTAATAGGCTGTTCCTCCACTTTAAAGTGGGATAATATGCATGTA
>CAUYLG010052058.1:0-43749 GCA_963573385.1 Cacajao melanocephalus | reverse complement strand
GGCTGGGGTGGGCGATTTTATAGGGATGGGGAGGCCTACAGTTGAGGTGGCGGTGAGTGGTTGGTGAATGATCAGGATGGGTGGAGAGGGGAGCTGTGTCGCATGGGGACTGGTTCAGCTTTGGCGGGCTGGAGCTGTGTTGTATGGGGATTGGCACAGCTTTGGCGGGCTAAGGCTGGGCCATGATTGGTTGCTCAGTGTTACCAGGCAGACTGAGGTCTATAGGTGATCTCCCGGATGTGGAGATCAAGGGGGAGGGGAGAGGTAGAGGTTTTTCTACCAAACACTTCCCTACCTCCTTCTCCCCCTCCTCCTCCCTTTTTCTATCATACATTTTCCTTCAGCTTTGTCTAGCTTCATAACTTATATCTCCTTCCTGACCATTCTGCCTTACTTTTTACCCTTCCTCTACCCTCATTTGGCTGCCTGGTGCCCTAGAGACAGCTCAGCAGGAGGATTTGGCCAAGTGTAGTCTCCACATTTCCCTCCCCAAATTAAATGCAGGCTCTGACTTGGCAGACCAGGTTCATTTTCTTCAGCTCCACAGGACCTGTGTGGGATAAGGAGCTGCTCTCTTGCTAATTAGAATCAATGACCCCGGCCTGATTCCAAGATTTACAAAAAGACAGAGCTACCTACCCTTGCATTGCCTGGTAGTCAATATTATTACTTTCTTCTGACTCAGTTTTCTTCCTGAACTGAATGAATCCATTCATCCAGGCCCTTGGTGTCCATCAGATCAACTGTCCCTTAGGTGAGCCCGAGTACACCTTCTTGAGCTTTGTAGTTTGCTCATGTTGGCTAAAATAGTGAGGTGATGAATAAAAACATGAATGATGTGTAGCTCAGAGTCAGACACTGAGCAAGAGCCAGATGAAAATATTTATCTGTGTCCTCCCTCTGGACAAGTGACACAGTTTCCGTCTCTGCCAAATGCTTTTCTCAGGTAAATTGCTCAATCTTATTAAGAAATCACTTCTGGTGGGGGCAGAGTGTCACATGCAGGACATTTATATTAATCTAGATCTATTTGGCTGTTAATAATTCTGTCATAATAGTCACTTCCTGAAAGAAACATCTCTTCTAGGGCTCCTTACAAAATATAGGTAGAAGAAGACACTGCTGATGAAAAATATACTTTTATAAAAGTAAAGAATAAGTTTAAACAACAAAAGAACAGGACACATCTGTTGCAGTGACACAGGTAAATATAATATGGATGTTATGGGTTATCATAATATAAATCCTACTTGGGGCAAGATTTTATGTTCAACACTGTAGCAGGTACCAGCCATAGTGTTTCAAACTTTGTTTTCTACTCTCTGTTATAAGGATTTTAAAAATAATTTTTATAATGTTTTTTTTTCCTGCATTTTAAAACATTAGAGACAGTGCTTGCTTGCTAGGATGTGATGTGCTGTTTTAGCACAAAGTATACATCTATTTTTCTTTTTCTCTTAGTTTTTCTTGTTAGCTCACAATGAACATGCCTCTTTTCAGGTGTTCTATCACATGAAATAAGAAAATGACCTTCCTTCCATGAGGTGGATATCATTAGAGTTAGTCTCAGTTGCTGAGGAGGGTGTTTCCATGATAAAATTACTAAAACCTCTCCTCTTTCCCATGGGAAGGAGTCATTTATATGGACTAAAGTCAAAAATATATATAACTGATAAATGTGAACAAGGATCAAGTACATATATCCAGTTTAAAAATGAGATTCCAGAATGTAGAGAGACTGGGCAAAATTCGAAGAAAGGCTAGCTTGCTTTTCTGTTGAGAGAAATCTTACAAATGCTTTGTAAGAAGCAGTAGCCTCTTCATATTTGCCACATCTTTCGAGGTTTCTATCTATGGGGGCAAGTTGGGGATTGCCCTGGAAGTGGGGTTTGGTGAGGATGTGAAGAGGAGAAGCTGTAGAATGTGGGTATGTGTAGAAATTGCAAATGTGTGTGTCAGGGGTGGGGAGTGGTGGGTTTCACCACAGAAAGGAGAGCATTTCAGTAGCGACATAAAGTAGAGCTAGTGAATCAGTGGTGGCAAAACTCTCCATGTCACAAAATGCTGTATAAGATAATGAGTATAATTTCCTCAGAGTTAACTCCCCTTTCTCTGCCCCCATATTCTTAGTATCAGAATAGACCTAGGACTTGGGAGACACTTTGTTGAGTGTATGAATGAGAATATTCCAGGAACTGATACTGTGCCATGCGTTTATTAATTCTTTGGACCTTCTGTAGTAGTTTCCTGCAGCTGCTGTAACAAATCACCACAAACTTCCTGGTTTAAAACAATACAAATTTATTCTCTTATAACTCTGGGGGCCAGAAGTTCAAAATCAAAGTGTCCACAAGACTGCGCTCCCTCCAGAGGTTCCAGGGAATCATTCCTTCTTACCTTTTCCAGAAGGCATTTCTTGGCTTGTGGTTGCATCACTCCAGTCTCTGCCTCAATCTTCACATGGCTGTCTCTGTATGTCTCTATCTTCCCTTCTTCTGTTGGTCTTTAACCTCCCTCTGCCTTTCTCTTGTAAGGTTACTTGCATTGGATTTAGAGCCCATCTGCATGGATAATCCAGGATTATCTCATTTTAACATCCTTAACTGAATCACATCTGCAAATACCTTCTTCCAAATAAAGTAACATTCACAGTTTCCAGGAACATAATGTGGGTATCTTTTGAGGGGGCCATTTTCAGCCTACCATACTTAAAAATATTTTTTTTGAGATGGACTCTCGCTCTGTCGCACAGGCTGGAATGCAGTGGCGTGAGCTCAGCTCATTCCAACCTCTGCCTCCCAGGTTCCAGCTATTCTCCTGCCTGAGCTTCTGGAGTAGCTGGGATTACAGGTACCTACCACTACACTAGGCTAATTTTTGTATTTTTAGTAGAGATGGGTTTTCACCATGTTGGACAGGCTGGACTCAAACCCCTGACCTCAAGTGATCCACCCACCTTGAATCCCAAAGTGCTGGGATTACAGGCATGAGCCACTGTGCCTGCCCTAGCCTACCATACTTCTTAAGAACTCCACGAAATAGTTGTTATCATTTTCCCCTTTTATGGATGAGAAACTGGAAGGAGCTCTCAAATTATATCAATTGTCTCTGGGATTCACCCGAAAGCCTTGAAAAGAAAACCCTTAAACACAAATTCTGAAAACAAATAAAGAATGTCCTATTTAAATTATAGACCTAAATATTCTTGAAGTATGTATCTCCTCTTGTGAAACACAAATAGGAACTCAGATCCAAACAATACACTCAAAACTGTACTATTAAAAAAATTCACACATACACAAATCTATAACAGGCTCCGTAAAGTCAAAACTGCCTCTCCATTGTTTATGGTAATGGGAAGTCTCATAGTTTTCTAACTGCACCAGGTCTTGTCTCATCCTATGCTTCATGCTCCCCCTTTGTTTTTTACTTTTGGAGGGAGAATTTTGTTTGGGGTTTTGATGGGGCATCTTATTGAGGAGAACAGAAAGCATTAAGTGAAAATACCAATGGAATGTGTAATAACTGAGAAACCATGTGCCTGAAACTGTGCTAGGTAATAGATTGCATTGGTAAACAAGACAGAATCTAGCTCAGATTTTGGTGAGGGAGAATTTCAAGGACTCAGATAATTACAAAATAGTAAGAGAATATAATAGCTAACATTTATTTAGTATTATATGCTAGATAGAAATCTAAGTGCTTACTATGTGCCAAAGTATTTAATTCTTATAAAGAAATGTAAGAAATGTGCAGAATGGTCAATATAGGCTGAAATGGGGGAACATAGCCGGGGATCAACTAACTCAGCCTTTTGGGGCACTGAAGGTGCCACACTGAAGGTAGAATTTAAAGCAGCAGTTAATCAGCCCCCTCCCCACAAAAGGCTAAGCAGTACACTCCAGGCAGGAGGGATCAGAATAGCAGTATTTCAGCAACTGAGGGGATGATATATATTTCAGATTGAAATTAACTAAAATATGACTGGACAAACTAACTGGTTGATGAAGGGGCCGTGGATGACACATGAAGCTAGAGGGGTAAGAAGAGGCTGTTTAATTTTCAAAAGAAAATAACATTCTTTGGCTAAAGAAAATAATGTAGAGAGATTCTGTATTTCTCCCTCCTTCTCTTCACAACCACTCAAGGGTCCACCTCTATGTGCAATACGCAACTGCAACCCAGGGCTTTTGAAGGTGGAAGGAGGAGGTTCACCAGAGCCCTCTCCCTGTTCTTGCCATCATTGGTTTGTCTACAGGGAAGAAAACAGGAGTGATTCAGCAGATTCTCGCCTAATCTTTCTAGCTAGTTTCAATAATGGCTTAGTATGTCCTCTCAAGCTTCTATTGACTTTTCCTTTCCTCTCTACTCCTCTGCTGTTTTCTCTGAAACCTTATTATAAGATACACGAAGTTAAGGAGTAAACCTTAGATTTTATCTGTAACTCAACATAGTGTATGTTCTCCAGAAATACTCATTATTAGTTTGTTGATCACCATGCACCTGAAAATGTTCCTTATGAATTGATCTTGTTTTCTAATGTACTTTAGTGTTTGTTTATGCTAGCATTTCGACACAATACTTTATTTTAAAACCCACTGTGCTAAAATATGAGCATTATGTCAAATGCAAAGAAGGCACTTGATAATTGCATTCACATTGAGAAATAAATTTTCAATTTTAGGGGCTAGGTAATGATGTATGTTGTTTTTGAATTATCTGTAACAGGCAGACATATATATGAAATCTTTTTGAATAAATGGACATTTTATATAAATACACTATGTTATTGTATTTACACTGAGATTATTAATATTAGTGTGTGGAAATGGAGGGCTACATGGGCCACTGCCCTGTTAACAACTCTTTTACATTCTCAATTTCAGAGGCAATCTTTATAAAATGGTAATGAGAAGTGTATGTCTCCTGTTTGGTTTTATATTTCCTTTCGAGACAGGGTCTTGCTCTGTTGCACAGACTGGAGTGCAGTAGCCTGATCTCGGCTCACTGCAAGCTCCACCTCTCAGGCTCAAGAGATCCTCCCACCTCAGCCTCCCAAGTAGCTGAGACTACAGGTACACACCACCACACCTGGCTAAGTTTTATATTTTCTGGAGAGATGGGGCTTCACTCTGTTGCCCAGGCAGGTCTTGAACTCCTGGGCCCAAGTGATTTCCCCACTTCAGCCTCCCGAAGTGCTGGGATTACAGGTGTGATCCACCACCATCGGGTGGTTTTATATTTCAAGTAGCACATTATTTTGGATATCAGATTTCACAGATGAAAAATAGCTGAAGACCAACCACTAAGATTTGGAAAAGGGGTTGGGGCAGTTGAAGTCATTGGGAGTGCCACGTTATACAAATGAGCTTCAGGTTTACATAAAATAATTTACCAGAAAACCTTATGTTCTCTACACTGGAGAATGTAAGATTTTTACTTTATAGATCTGGTGTTTTTAATCACAGGTTTCAGGACTGGGAGCTGTAAGAAAGGGGGAAAACAAGTAAGTGACTTCAGACCTTCCTATATCTCAGTCCAGATAAGAAAGAAGGATATGCAGTCCTCTAGGCTAAGTTTTATGAGCTCTAGAAAACAACTGCCATTTTCTTAAAATCTTTGTTACATATTTCTGAGGAAGAAGGTCAAGAAAAGAGTCCTCAACATTGTGAACAGTGAGTCACTGTGATAGCAAGAAAGATGCTTTCTAACTGGATTGTTGTTGTTAAATTGCACTTTGAGCATTTGTAAATGTTTCTAGTAGATAAATACTAGCAATATAGCTTGCCACATCAGACTTTGGAAATTTAATCACATCAGCCTCAAGCAAGCCTAGAAGAGGATGGAATTAGCTGATTTTAGGGTAATGATCTTTTAAAAAATACATATATCTATTTGCCTTGTTTTGAAATTCCACAAGTGCCCTATGATGTGCACAGACTTATAAAACAATTCTTAAAAGGATTCAGAAATTGTGATTTACTTTTAAACTACCAGAACCACTGAAATTTTCTGTGTTTCAAACCACAGGAGATGGAATAGGGCCTATTAAAGAGGAAATAAGTGGCCAGAATCAGCTCACCACACTCACCAAATGCACATCTTTAGATGGAGACCCACGGCCGGCTCTTTCAGATGCTATTTTCAAAATCTTCACAAAGGATTGTGCAGTGATTATATGTATTCATGATGTGCATATCGTGTGCTCAGCTCAAAGGATATTTGAATGATGCATTGAGAATTATTCCTAAAAAAGGATTCAGCATCTGTAAACTGCTTCATCTTTGAGAACGAGAAGGAAAAAAAAATGGCTTGATTTTCTTTAAAAAAAATACCAACTTATAAAGCAGAGCAGCTTATGTGAGCTGGTGTTAATGCCCCATTACACACAGACACACTGAGGCATAATCACATGCATTCACATCCACACAATCACATGCACACATAAACAACCGTGTGGTATTGGTTCTTCCTGATTATTTTCATCTTGAAATTCACTTTTCAAATCAAGGAAGCCCTCGGCTCCAGCTCACAGCCTTTCTCTCTTCACACAGCTTTCTTGGCCTCCACAGTGAAGTTGAAAGATGTCTACAAGAACAAACCCAAGGCCAAAGATTTTTCACTGTGTATTGATTGGTTTAACATACATGCATATAATGTGTGTGTATGTGTGTGTGAATATATGATGAGGCATGTGTATGTGCGTGTACAAACACGTTAAAATATGGATAAGTTTTAATTGTCAGTTTCTTACTCCTCCTGCCTGTCTGTCATGAAACACTGAAGGGAGAACACATGTCACAGCCTAGTTGTTCTCTGTCATCACTGACCTGGAAATTAGAGGACCTGAGGACACAGGACCTGCCTTACTTAGGGCTCCTGCCCTGATCTGGGCTGTCAGGTCAGTTATTGCTGACAGGCTCCTCTGTTGTACTAGCAGTGCTTACCTTGTGATTAAGAAGGTCCATTAACTGCTGTTTTGACTGGCCAGCTGAGTGCAACTTTAGCCCCACTTTAAAAAAGAATCAGAAAAGGGAAAGGGTTATACAGGGAAGTTATGCGTACACATCAATCTCTCTTAGACATTTACATTTTCTTCATTTTTAGCATATTCTGAACACTGAAGGATTGCCACCCCAAAACAGTCTTATGAAATCTAAGAGAATAGTTTCTGAAAACTTTGTTTTGTTTAGCATTAATCTTACCACTGGCCAATAAATACTCGTTATCTATAACAATGTGCAAAACACCATTCAAATGGTGCTTGTTCCATGCAAACTCATGAGATTCTGAACTATTTGAGAATAGGGCGTATATTTGAATCATATGTCTACCCAGTAGGAAGCTTGAGTGTAGACAACTGGTAAATGTCTGTTGACTAAATAAATAAATGATTGTTTCTTCTCTCTCTCCCATTAGTTTTTAATTTATTTAAGAGGATCAGTTGCTTTTGTTTGTTTGTTTTGTTTTGAGACAGAGTCTCGCTCTGTCACCCAGGCTGGAGTGCAGTGGCACGATGTTAGCTCACTGCAACTTCCATCTCCTGGGTTTAAGCATTTCTCCTGCCTCAGCCTCCCAGTAGCTGGGATTACAGGCGCTTGCCACCACACCCAGCTAATTTTTGTATTTTTAGTAGACAGGGTTCCACCATGTTGGCCAGGCTGGGCTTGAACTCCTGACCTCAAGTGATCTGCCACCTAGGCCTCCTAAAGTGCTGGAATTGCAGGTGTGAGCCACTGCACCCGGCCACGTTTTTTTCTTTGTTGTAATTCCCTTTTTAGCCACCTGAATTGTTTTGTTAATGGTATATTAGATTGATGGTGCAGATTAGTGGCCTTGTTTTATAGATTTTCTTCCTCTGTAGTGGGACTTGCACCTCCTCTCAGAAGAAGGTAGAGTAAACTTCTTCACCCCCTGAATTTTGGTTGGTCTTGTAGCTGCTTTGGACCAATGGAATGATATTGCTGTGCCTGCTCTGAGCATAGGCCTCAAGACCACTTGTGTTATTCTGTTCTCTCTTGGACTCCTACTCTACCGTGAGAATGTTTTTTGATTTTTCTGCTGGAGGAAGAGAGACCACGTGGACCAGAGGCAGGTCATCACAACTGAGTCCCTGCTAGACCATCTAGATCCTCAGCTGACCTACCAGCTGACTACAGGGGAATAAGCAAGCCAAGCTCAGACATGCAGAGGCACCTAACCAAGACATAGACTTAAAACAAAAATTAAAGTCTATTACGGCATGCCACCAAGATGCTGTGCTGTTTGTTATGCTGTGTAATTGCAATGGGAGATAACCGACACAGTTCTCCTCAAGTCCACTTCTCTCCTGTCTTTCTCTTTACTCTTCGATGTCTATTAATCATACTTTTCTAAATTCTGCTCTCAAGAAACTTTCTGATTTCTTCCAGAATTAATGCGAATATATACCAATTCAATAGACTACTTATTTGCTAAGAATCAATATTTTAAATATATACTTCCACTATGAAATGCCAGGTTTTATACTATCTTAAAGCAATTTATTGACATTGATGATCAGAAGGTAGACACAACAATGTTATTGAAAGGATAGGAGCAGCAAATGGGCCATTTGGACAGCACAATGTCAAATACATCTTTTAACCCTGAGACACAGTAACAAATCTTTACTCGTTCAAGGGTGATTAAGGTTGTGTTCACAATCCCTATCATCTGGAAGCTTTTAATCTAAAACATCAACAATGTCTTGATAAAACAGAAGAGATGATAATGACAGCTATAAAAAAAATGACCTGTTGATAAAATCATTTATATTTGTTTAAGCCTGAAGCATGCACTAAAATTCTACAAAATCGAACTTCCATATGAAAGTGAAGAACTGATCAGTAAGATGCCTAACACATATGCCTGCTGGACTGCACTAATTTGCGTACAAACGGACACTCTCAAGAGAAAGTGTAAAGGCAGCAGAAATGCAGTGGGAAGACTTTATTAGCAAAAATGGAATAAATGGAATGTTGAAATATGAAGATAAATGTGAAGACAACCTGTAGAAAGAAGACAAATCTTTATCTTGTGAGTGGAAGGCTATCTGGCACAAAGAGAAAGAAATGAGTGAGAGAAAAAACAGTTGTTCCTTAATCTAGAAAATCCTCCTAGAGGAGATAGAAAGTCCTAACCATGTGAAGCCACAATTAAAGACCCCAGCCAAAGAGTGTTGCTGTGGGTTTGTGAAGAGTTTTGCTCTTCTGTGTGTTCCATTAACACTTAACCAGGAAAAGTCTTGCAGCATTTCAAGGATTACAGGTTGTACAACAGCAGCTTACACTGAACAAATCTTTGCACTGTTCTTATATCATGTTATCAACAACCATTCATGGAGTGTCTACAACATGCATGAAGCATCAAAGGTGGTATGGGGTTTACAGGTAGAAAAGACAAGGTTACTATCCACAAAGAGACTGGAATGAAGGAGTTCATTCATTCATTAGTTCAATCACTTAAGCAATGAATCCATCCATGTGTCTGTCATCCAACTATCCATCAGCCCATCTCTGGCAGGTGTGAAAGGGCAGAGCCCTACAGTTTGGTCTCTGAGCCTTAGTCATGAGCTCACTTCTGGAATGTTAGTTGGTACCTAATGGATATTTCTTGACTTGATATAAGTGTTTCATATATGTTGACTGACTGATTGATAGCTTCTTGGGGTTTCTGCCATGAAATCAGGAAGAAGACATCTTAAAAAGAATATTTTCTTTTTGTGGTATCTGGAATCCCCTTAAAACTAATTCTTCAAAAAAGAATAACGATAGGAGTCTAGAGTTTCTTTTAGGTTGTTTGATTTGATCCAAAAAACAAACTCAATATAACCCCTGTGCTTTTCCCAATGTTTTTGTATTTATGATGTTTAATGTGCATGTCTAGGTCACAGTTAAAGTAGTTTAGAGGAAGGTTCTCATCATTGATTATAATTTGGTCCAGATTTTCATTAGATCCTTTTTTTATTGTACTCTTTGTTTCTTGTAACATATGTAGTTATTAGGCCTGTGTACCAATTTATTTAAATTTAGCAAACATATTTTCTATAGGTTTACCCCAGTCAGGTGCCCAGCCAAATAAAGTACATGATTTGCAGAGAAGTCATAAGCTTTTTCATAGATCTTATGTTGCTTCTTGTTTCTCACTGGTCCTTTCATTCTATGACATCCCAAAGGGCAAGAGTGGTGCTCTGATGTTCTACCCCAAAGACAGATCTTAGATTATACTGGGTCACATCAGACAAACAAATTACCTTTACATCCAAGATATAATGAATGAACCATGTGAACTGGACCAGTTAAAGAAAGCACCACAACAAAATTTGGTATTGCTCATACCCCCTTAATTTTGGGTCATTATTTACAGCAAACTCTTGATGCCCTACCCAGATAATCTCAATACTCACCATCCCGTGCATGCTAAAGGCTTTCTACTGTAACCACCTCAGCTCTCTGCCTGAAAGCTTTCTCTGGCTGTTGGAATATATCCAGCTTTCCTGTGGAGCAGGCCAATGACTGACAGGAGTTGATGGATAAATAAGGCAGCTATTCTGTCCCTCAGGTGGGACAGCTCCACTTGTTCAACCCTGTCATTCAGTTGTCCACAGTAGGCTTGAGCTCCAGTTGACCACAGGGGTAATGGGCTCACTAACACATCCTGTGTTGGCTTCTTCCCTTTCCTGTCTGCTTTTTCACACCACTCCTGGGCCTTTGTGGGCTCACTTATTTAATAAACTCTTATCTCAGGGTCTATACCCAGGGAACCCAACCTATTCAACTGTTAGTATGGATTTTGCATTTGGAGAGAGATTATCTCAAGGCAAGTTTGGAACAATTCAAAAAGTGTCATGACAATGGCTATTGCTTCCCTTTCTGCTTATCTTATTCCATATCTGAATGTTAGGATAGCTGCTATGAAACATTAAAAAGTATAGTTTAAAATATCAAGCCTGCCTGCCTGCCTGCCTGCCTGCCTTCCTTCCTTCCGTCCTTCTTTTCCTTCCTCATTCTTTACTTCCATCCCTTCGTTCTTTTTTCTTTATATTTAGTTTCTGGCTTATAGCCACTACAATGAATGTCTTACATCCATGAGATGAACTCAGTACTATCCTTATTGACCTAGCAAGCCATTTTTTTTCCATGATGACAAGCTAGGATCACGTCTCATAATGATGGCTGCAAGATTGTCTTGTTAGGAGAAGGGCTAAGGTGGGATCGTCTTTAATGACAGTGAAAGCACCTCATAAAACCTGACTCCTCAGTTTTACAGGCATGAGTCTGGAATTTTAGCAGATGTAGACTTACTAAATCAGTCAGTCAAAAATTATATCAGTTGAAGTGCAATGTTCCTGGCAGTCCAAAAAACCTGAACATGTAGGTGATTTGGAGGGCATTTCGTTAACTCTTTAATTGGTCGTTTCAGTGCTAGAGGCGGTAGCTAATTGCCTGTAGGTCACTGTAGTCCTGGAGCTTAGGTAAATGTATATTGTCATATGTCACATTTTCATATGGCTCCTTTGCACAGGTTGGTAAAAATGATTGCTGCATAATTAAAATTAAGACAAGGTGGGAAAAGTGATTCAATTAGAGCCCTGAAGCCATCGCACAAATTATCTGATGTACCAAAAACTAATGAATGGTTATAACTAGTTTTATCTTTTGCCTCCTTGTTCTTCAATCCTACATGCCTCACGGAATGCCAGGAACTCTTTTCAGATTCTCTGTGGCTGGATGCTGGTGGGCAACTGGCTCCAGAGGCAAGTGCCCAAGAAAGCTCAAGCTTTTAAAATACACACATGAAGAAACTTTGCAGATGAGGATTTAAACTGTAAATGACCAGATGAACATTTCAGGTGGTGTCTCCATGGCCTAATGTTATTTTGAAAACATTTGCAATGTTTCATTCTGCATGGAGAAGGTATTATATAGCAGGGTGAGTGATGACAGTGAAAATAAACGAGATTTGTCATATCAAAACATCCCATGTTTTACATCAGTTATTTTACAAATCTTCCAGTGCTTCTCAGGAAGCATTAAACTGGAAGCAAAGGTGAGAACTTTGTGATGCCATGTTTAACCATTTTAATTACTTAATGTTGACATAACAAATGAATACATATTTTGCTTATACAAAATAAAGCAAGACAGTTGTTTAAAAATACAGAATGTGTCAGATAGGTTACCGTTCTTATCTCCTGAATTTTATGTGTAGAGAGAAAGATGTTCACATTCAGCCCTGCTTTATGCAAATCCAAGGAGGAAGCCGACTCCACAAACACGAATAGCAACTTAGGTTAAGACTTATGGTCATCAGGTTACCTATTTGAAATAAAACTCCCTTTAGGAATGTGTCAGAAAACTAACAACCTCTAACTGCTTATAATTACTACCATTTATTAACAAAAAATTCCAGGAATTTCACATGTATTTATCTGATGCTTACAACAGCTCTGTGAAGTATTACTACTATCTCATGTTAGAGCAGAGGAAACTGAGCCTTATGAAGTTTCAATAACTCCTTCAAGCTTATTCATCTATAAACAACAGACAAGGAGTTCTTATGTAGTTAGTCTTTCTATTGACGCATAACAACCCACTCTGAAATTTTGTGGCCTAAAACAATAATCATTTTACTACCTCTCCTGAGTCTGTGTATTGTCTGAGTTGTGCTGAGTCACTGTTTTGCTCCAGAGTTGAAGCACCCAGGAGGCCTTACTCTCAGGTCTGGGGCCTTGGTAAAGTCGGCTGTGAGGCTGAGCTCAGCTGGGATGCAAGGAGTGCTGGGATTCTCTCCATGTAGTTTTAGGGTCTCTCCTCTGCATGGCCTTTTCATGGGGTCTCTCTAGCAAGGTAGGTGAACTACTCACCTGGCAGCTAAAAGCCCTCCAAAGAGCATAAAAGCAGGGCCTGCCAAGCTTTCTTAAGGCTTAGACCATAAATTGTCATGGTGTTACTTTTACCGTATGCTATTGGTTAAAGTGAATCATGGGCCAGTGTGCCCCAATGTTGGGGCTAAATGGACATGGGCATGAACACCTAAAGTCATAGTTGACTGGAGACCATCTTTGGAACTGGTGATCAATCAAAATTGTTTTAAATGAACTGTTACTGAAAGACTAAGAAATTATTACACTATAAAATTGTCATAGGCACATGTTTGCAAGCTATTTCCCTGGGAATGAGTTTGAGTAGACCTGAATTAAATATGATAAAATGATATAATAAATTTACTGATGGCTGGAGATGGGCCAAGAAGGGCTAAATAGTTCCCTTATTCTTTAGCATGTCAATATCAATACCAACAACAAAATTCAAAGGCTTTTAAAAGCATTTCATTTGAATTAAGTAATTTAATCCTGAAAAACAAACAAAAAACTGCTATGACGGAAGTACTACTATTTTTCCCATTTTGTAGATAAGGAAACTGAGGCATGGAAAGGACGTAATATGCTGAAGGTCACAAAGCTAATATATAACATAGCTAAAAAATGAATCACTGCATTGTCCTACATCTCTGTATTGTCAGTCATGACTGTCTTGGATTTCAAAGGTGATTTCCTTCCACTGAAAACTGGAAATGATATATGTAACTTTCTGGTCAGGAGGGTTGTACCAGGACACTGTGCCATTTAGAAGAGTTTAAATAGATGCAACCTTAAAGATAAGAAAACAAAACAGAACTTACAGGCAACAGGCCTCCTAATCTCGGAGATAAGAAAATCTACCTTTGGTGTTACTCCAGCAATTCCCAGACTAATATGTTCGTATCCAAGGAGGAGCCCTTCTTTGTATTCAATAAGTAAGGCCCTGCTCTCCTTTTATTAGAATGCTTGAAATAAAAAAACATACAGGTTGAAAATGTGACTATTTTTTAAGTTATCTATATTTTCCACCATCATTTTCTTTGATGGTTTTTATTTTATGTTTTGGTAAAGTTTTGTTGAGAGCGTTAAGGCTGCCTCTGTTGTGCTAAGAATATCCAGGAATCTTTGTCTATGGTGGGTCAGGAAGAAGGGCAGTAAAGAACCCCAGTGAGGGAGGAGAACTGAGACCATTAGGAATAAGTGTGACAAAACCCTAGATGGGAAAAGAAAAGTGTAAGAAAACCCAAGAGAGGAGATTTTTTTTTCTCTCAATTACTTTTCTCAGAGATAATTTGGAGAGGTCAGATTTATGTTGTGTTTTCAAAATGAAGGCAGCTTAGAAGTAGATAACATAGGGACTAAAATAATAATGTGTGTTGTGTGAATAGATTGTGTCTGTGCAAACAGGCAGGGGTGGGTCCTCATCATTTTGTGGTTACTTCTGAAGCAGAAGATATTGAAATGAAGGAAGCAGAGAGGGAACATGATGGGGAGGAGGTGCTTTAGAGAAACTTCATCCACTTCATGATTTTTCTATGTCTAGTTGAACTCATCTAATCTTAGTGTTGAGCAACTTTTTTTTTTCGTATACATGGGGATGAAAAACACCACCAAACTTTCTGTTTATCACACATTCCTCTTGGAGCACTGAAAGACTGATGGTAAGCGCTATGCTTAAGAATTGAGAGAACTGAGGTTACTGAATCTTAAAATTGAGATGATTATTTGAAATGATCCCAGAGAAAGAAGGATAGATGTCTTGGGCGTGGCTGTCAAGCTGAGGACAGAAATGTTCATTCTTTTAGTTGGAGGCAGTCATGAAAATGAAGAAATTAGACAAATGGAAAGAGTGGACCAATACAAATGCTGAAAATTATAGATGTGGCAAATATTTGTGGATTCACTTTCTCAGCTCTTTCTACCAAGAGCCGAAAGTCACTATAAGCCAAGCTGAAAGAGCCTGGCCATGTAACATTCACAGGTAGAATTCCTAGGGGAGCAACACAGGTTAGATGTACACATGTGTGTCTTCCCAGCCCTAAAAATTGATCCCTAGCATGTCCTCTAAAGCCATACTTTTTTTTTTTTTTGAGTCAGAGTCTCACCTTGTCACCCAGGCTACAGTGTCGTGGCACAATCTTGGCTCACTAAAACCTCTGCCTCCCGGGTTCAAGCGATTCTCCTGCCTCAGCCAACTGAGCATCTGGGATTACAGGCACCTGCCACCATGGCTGCCTAATTTTTGTATTTTTAGTTAAAATGAGGTTTCACCATGTTGGTCAGGCAGATCTTGAACTCCTAACCTCAAGCAATTCGCCTGCCTCAGCCTCCAAAAGTGCTGGAATTACAGGTGTGAGTCACCACACCAGGCCCTCTAAAGCCATACTTACCTGAGTTTTGTCTCATTAACTTTAGTATGATAGGATAGAAATTGAATGCCCCCACAGTCTTTGATCACAGGAGCTAGTGATTAGTTTGACAAACCTATTCATGGGGAATTAGGTAAGCTGAGGATATACAATATATGGGATTAAGGATGAAAACTGGAAATTTTGGTACATGCAAAACCTTACACTCAAGGCTGCCGATTTTACGCTATTGAAAGAATGTCATGGATTGCTCAAAAATAGCAGACAACAGAATAGGCTATCATAAATCTTTGCTCTTAAACGGTACTAAGACACTTTTTACCAAAAACAAATATTATAAAAATCTACTTCAGTCAACATTTATTGAGAAGCTACTATGGGCCAAGTCAAGTTTTAAAGGTAGGCAGGCAAGCCCTTATAAAAAGCATGAATACCTTCCTGGGGCTTTTCCAAGTCTTTCTTTTCCTTCCTTGTCTTAAAAAATCAAAACCAGAGCATCGGTTTGAAAAATGAAGTCTATTCTTTTATTGCTGATAGCAAAAACAGAAAAACAATCTACCTATCTATAGAGGTCTTTCTGAAATAAGTATCCCTAGAACACTGAGATGCCCCTCAAAGGTGTTAACGGTATATGGGGAAGGGATAATTTAATTTTTCATAGCTTTTGCACTGAGGCTAAATGATGGAAAGGGATTAAGAGTTACTCTAATGAGGGAATTTCACATCATTTGATTCATTGGGTAAAGGTCTGTAGAGAATACATTCCAACATATAAAAACCATGAAGAGACAAATAACTACTATTTTTTTCCTGGCTGCCCTTTCCTGACATGTCTAAAATTCAGACATGGGAACCTATCTAAGTTTGGTCTTTTTCTACTGAGAGGCCATGGGAGAGGAGGGGAGGGGGGTTGCAGCAGTGGGACAGAGAAACAAAAGTAGCTCTCCATGCCATAATAGAGGCTGATGCAGAATATGAAGGACAACCAGTCAATCAATCCACCAATGAATGGGAAAATCTTCATGGAGAACATTCTGTGATCCTAGAACCATGCCACATGGTAATAGGAGAAAGAGAGAGCAAATATTTCTAGTTGTAGAGATAAGACAAAGGGGCATGAGTGTAAATTAACAGAAAATTCTGACAATAATAAAAAGTGGCTTAAGGAGGCCACATAAACATTTAGTAAGTTTGGAAGGAGGCAAGGACACTAGGAAGAGAAGAAATTCCGATTAGGCTTTAGTTCTGCTGGTCCTAGAGTATAGAAAGAGAGAAGGTAATAACCTTCAAATACAGGTGGCCTTTCTAATTCTGAATATCTATCTAAGTAAGTCCCTCTTTCCTCCTTCCTTCTGCTCTCTTCCTCCTCCTCCTCCTCCTTCTTCATTCAGGAAAAAAAAAAACTGTGACAATGATTTTCTAAGCTTTCTTTTTTTCTCTTAGAACTTTTGTACTTTTAAGAGAGTCCTGAAATAAATCTAGCAGTAATAACTGGAGTCCTAATAGATGTCTGATGTGTACAGTTGAAAACCAGAGTTTCCATAGCTATTGTGGGAATTCTATCACATGGGATACTTGTGAGAGAGGGGCCACCTTGAAATCTGTATTTTTGTAATGGGAAATTGGAGTCTGGAGAGTTCACATCTGATAAAACTTCCTAGTGATCATGATAATTAAGTAGCTGAGTACACAGGTATCATCTGGCCTTGCCATATCTGAGGCATTGACAGTTAAAGATGGGATTATTAGGTATTCTCTGACCATGTTCCTTTTCAGAATCAAAGATGCTTATCTGCAGTTAGAGGTGGTATGATGCTCTCTAATGGCAGTGCTTCTTACTACTCAGCTTGAAATTGACTATTGATGCTACATTTTGGCAGTGTCACTTCCATTTTTCCTCTTGATTGAACTTCTATATTGTCCCTTACTGGAGTACGATAAATTGAGCTGGAGAGAGGTGAGCGCCTTGGAATTGCTGGGTACTTTCAGTCACCAAACTCCCAGCTCTCAGCTCAAACTGGAAAATTATTATTCTCAGTTATAATGTGACTTTATAATTAGATGTTTTGGAAACTAAGTTTTTTGTTTTCATATTTGGGGAGAGGAAAAAATGTAATTTCAGAAAAAATAACAAATGATCATGTGTTAGTCTGTTTTTGCATTGCTATAAAGGAATACCTGAGTTTGAGTAATTTACAAAGAAAAGAAGTTTAACTGGCTCACAGTTCGGCAGGCTCTACAAGCATGTCTCCAGCATCTGCTTCCGGCAAGAGTTTCAGGAAGCTAACAGTCATGGCAGAGGGGAGGGGGAACCAACATATCACATGACAGGAGCTGGAGCAAGAGGGAGTAGGGCTGGGCGGGGGGATAGAGGGTAGTGCCACAGTCTTTTAAACAACCAGATCTCGTGTGAACTACCAGAATGAAACTTACTCATCTCTAGGGGGACAGTGCTAAGCCATTCATGAGAGCTCCATCCCCATGATTCAAGCACCTCCCAGGCCCTACCTCCAACAGTGAAGACTATGTTTCAACATGAGATTTGTGGGGGTAACATCCAAACTATATTAAGCATGATCTCAGAATGACTTCAATCCTGATGAGTTACACATTATGATTGTCAATTTCCCCAATTAGAAAGTACAACCCTATTTAACCTGATGCTTTATATGTCAGGAAATGGATAAATTATTTATCAAAGGTTTGATATGGCTCTTGGAGCCATTCCATATTTCTCAAATATCTGTATTTGGAATTTTATACATTTCTATATGAATCAAGATATTATCAAATTGTGATAAATGTTCAACCCAGTTTTCTGACTCCCTTGGGCAGTTTTCAGAGTTGAATACTATAGCCCTAGATTTTAATATTTCTTGACTCTGACCATTTATCATCAGACTTTAGGTCAGAAAAGCCTCTGAACTCATGTTATTCAATCACTTATTTGGAGTGAGGTACAAATACTCATGATAGCATACATTTTGCTTTTGGTTTATTTACTAATATGTCTTCAAAATTTAACATTTTGGGACTATAAGAAGGCTTAGTTTTATGAAAGGCCATTCACTATTTTCAGTCTTTAGGTCCAAAGCAAAAAAGCACTTTATCTTATCAACATTATACTCTACTGGGGAGAACAGAACGTAAACTAATAAATAAATAATATCAGATATCTGTAAATGCTATAAAGAAAATAAATCTGTCAATGAGATCAAAAGTTACAGGACTGAGAGATGGTACTATTTTACAAGGGATGACATGGGAAGGCTTGTTTTACATTTGAGCTGAGAAGTTAGCTAGATGAAAATCTGCAGAAGATAATTCTAGGAAGAGGGAGCAGAAGTGGCTTTTATAAATCATAACTGAAAAACTGTTCAGTGAAATTTTTTTAACAAAAGAACCTGAAGTGGACATTGTAGATGAGGTGGTCAGGGGAGAGACTCTCAAAAAAATGATGTTTGATTAAAAGATTAAAAAGTAAATGGCAAGACCCAACTAAGTGAGGAATGGGATGGGAATGGTGGGCACCAATGAATGACTACCCCAAGTCTATTCCCAGTCCCTTCTCCCTTGCCTCCTTTAACTATAGAGGAAAAAAGCCCAAAGTTTATCAGTCTCTCTTTATTGTAGAGATGCCATGTAACACATTTTTTTTTTGTCCTAAGAAACAAAAAGATTTTTTTCAAGGGACTTCTGGGAATGGTTTTGTGTTTCTATTAAAAAGAGAAGAAAAGAATCTAGGCTGGAATTACATTAATATCTAAAAATATTAATCAAGGACCTCTGTGTAATGAGAACCTTCATAACACAGGAGGTACAATATTGCTCCTAAGGAACTTATATTCTGGTGGAGAGAGAAAAGTAAATAGAAGGAAATACATACAAACACACAAACACATACGCACATGTACACACACACACACACGGACACATAATGTGAATGATAAATGCCATGAAAGATGAGGAAAACAGAGGGATGTTATTTTATAATTTCATACAGGCAGTTGGAGGAGTCATCTCTAACTAGACAAAACTTGAAGAAAAAAGACCTAAATGAAATGGAAGGGTAAAACATGGCTATCTAGAGAAGGGCATTCTAATTTGAGGGATTAACCATGCAAAGACATTAATGCAGAAATGTAGCTTGCCTACTGTGGAAACTGTATGACAGTTTTTAAGGAGTCCAATGAGGTCACCTGAATCAAATTTTAGAAAGCTTACTTTGAGGAAATACGTGTACCAAGATAGGGCCTGCAGAAGGAAAGCAAATTTGGGAGGGAAAGATGATGACTTCAGCTTTGGACACATTGCATTGAAGTTGTCTGTGGGGAAACTCAGCTACTGCTACCTGCTATCCAGTTGGATATATGGGGCTGGAATTCTAAGAGGAAAATTTTGGCAAGGCTTACAGATTTTATAGTCCTTAAAATCTAGATGAAAGTTGAAATCATATGATGGGCAGGATTGCCTTGGGAAAGTGTAAAGAATTTAAAGAAAAGAGAGCTGAGACTGAACACAGGATTTTAAATATGTCTGTCTCTTCCTGAACCACTGAAGACAGCAAACTCCTCTACAGAATGTAGCTGAGGCTTCTCATTTATGTCTCTTTAGAGACTAACACAGAGCAGGCCCTTGGGAAATAAAGTCATGATGTTGCTATCACCACATCTTATACAAGATGAATTGTTGCTTTTCAAACACTACAGGTTGGAAATAGGGCTTTGGAAAAGCTCCAAGCCTATTCTGTACTCATCAGTGACTACTAGTGTGCTGGTTTCTTCGTGATAGTGAGCTTTTGTGTTTCAAAACTACAGCAGAGATGGAGAAAGGGAGGTAGAAATCAGGCCATTAAAGACACCATGAAGTGTGCTGGTCTTACCAAGATTCAGCCACTTTTCTTGAAATAATGCCTAGGAATTATTGCAAGCTTTTGGTTAACTTCCAAAGTCCTGAGAGAGTTGATTTCGATAATTTTTCACCAGTATCCTTATTGCTTTAAAAAAGGAAGGGACTTTTAGAGGTTCTTATCCCACCATGTCCACAGACTTCAACTCTTAATTGATTTTTTATGTAGGTGCAAAAACAATTTAATGGAGGGAAAATAGTTATTTTGACAAGCAGTGCTGAAGGAATTAGACATCCATAGGCAAAATAAATAAACCTTGACCTAATTCTTACACATTGTGCAAAAACCCCCTCAAAAATGTATCATGAACTTAATTAAAAATGTAAACTATAAAAATTTTTCTAAAAATGGAAGAAAACCTTTGGGATCTCATGCTAGGCAAAATATTTTTATACTTGCCATTAAAGCAAAATCTACAAAAGGCAAAACAAAACTTATAAAGCCGGACTTTATCAAAATTAAAATCCTTTATTCTGAAAAAGACCATGAGATAAAAATAATAGGTACAGACTGGGAGATAATACCTTTAAACCATATACCAACAAAGGACTTACCGCTAGAATACATAAAGAATTCTCTAAAATCACCTGTAAAACAAACAATCCAATTAGAAAATTGTCATAAGACATGAAGAGACATTTCACAGAAGAGAATATACAGATGTTAAATAAGCAAATAAACACATAAAAATATGTTAAACATTATCAGACATTATGGAAATATAAATTAAAACCACAGTGAAACATCACTATATACCTGTCTAATGTCTAAAATAAAAAGTGACAACACTAAGTGCTGGAGAGTATGCCGAAGACCTGGATCACACATACATTGCTCACAAGAATACAAAATGTTACAGTCACTCTGGAAAACAGTTTGGTACTTACTTAAAAATCGAAACATACAACTACCAAACAACTGGGTTATGAAAACTTATATTCACACAAGAACCTGTACACAAATGTTATAGCAATTTTATCTGGAATACTAAAAACTGGAAATAACTCATATGTTTGGCAATAGGTGAATTATTAAACTGTGGCACACTCATACTATGGAAGTCTGTCCTCAAAGATTACGTGCTGTATGACTTCACTTATATATTATTTCTGAAATGACAAAGTTGTAGAAATGAAGAACAGATAAGTGCTTGCCAGTTGTTAAGGGTGTTAGGGGGAAATGAATGTGGCTTTGAAAGGGCAATATGAGGGATCCTGTGGTGATGGAAATATTCTGAATCTTTATCAGTGTCAATATTCTGGCTGTGATACTGTACAACAGCTTTGCAAGATATTAGCAATAGGGAAAATGTGGAAAAGGATATATTGAATCTCTCTCTATATTATTTCATATGTGAATCTATTATTATGTGATTGTATAATTATCTCAAAATAAAAGTCTTAAATACAGGATGGACACCATCACAAGAAATGTGCTGGAACAACTGTACATCTATATGGACATAAATAGAACCTAGAACATTTGTCTTACCCATACACAAAAGCTAAATTGAGATAAGTTGTGGTTCTAAATGTAAAAGGTAAGATTACAGAGCTTCAAAAAGTGAACAGGAAAATATATTCATGATCTTGGGTTAGGCAAAAAATATTTAACCATGAGACAACAAACAAAAACTATAATAAGGCAAAAATGATAAATTGTACCTTAACTAAATTAAAACCTTTCTTTCAATATACAGACCATTAAGCAAATGAATCACAAGCCACAAACTTGAAACAAAATCCCTAAACATATACCTTAATGAGGACCTCATTCAGAATGTATAAAAACTCCAAAAATTATGCAATAAGAAGACAAATACCCTAATTAAGAAATGGCAAACAATTTGAACAGATGCTTTACAAAGTGTTTAATTTAGATTTCTATAATGACCAATGATATTGAGCAGCTTTTAATGTATTGGTCAATATAAATTAAACACCAATTAACAGTTTAATAATGCACAATTTCACATCTCTTGAAATGGATTTTTTTATAAGGAGAAATAATAGCCATACCAAAACCTTCAAGGATGTGGAGCAACTGGAATGCTCATACAATGCTGATGGAAGCATAAAATGGTAAAACCACTTTGAAAAGTTGTTTTCGTCGGGTTTTTAAAAAAGCTAAATATATAGCTTCCTTATAGCCCACCAATTTCACTTATAGATATTTACCCAAAAGAATTATAGACAGGTGTTCAGCAAAAAATGGCTCATGCAAGAATGTCCACAATAGCCTCATTGATAACTACTAAAACCTGAACAACCCACTTCATTCAACAGGATAATAAATTGTGGTATATCCCCACATAGAATACTACTTAATAATTAAAATGAACATATTATTGATACAAGTAGATGAATTTCTAAAACATTATATTGAACAAAAGAAGCCAAATATAGAAGAATACATAATATACTACATATTAATGAGATCAGGATCAGGTAAAACTAATGTAAAGTGACAGAAATAAGAAAATTCCCCATTAGGGTTAGAGGAAATTGACTAGAAAGGGATGGGAAGGGCACATAGGAATGTTCTCTATCTTATTTTGGTTGAGTTTTATGAATTTATGAAGTTGTCCAAAATTGAAGAGTTGAAATCTTTATACTTAATTTATGTGTAAATTACACCTCAATAAAAAGTAAAGCTTAAAAATACCTAAGCATTTAATGAAATTTCTATAACAGCAAAAGGAGACTGTTAACTTATGCCTAGAATTACTAATTAAACAAAAATGTCATGCTCAAAAACATCAGTTGGGTGGGGTCTTATTTGGACCTTCAAACCCTTGAATCTAAAATATAGTTTCTCATTATTTCTTTTTTTTTATTATTCCCCCAAGATCTAGTTGGTTGCCATGAATGTAAAGGTGGACAGCTGCTAAGAGACAGAAACAACTTTTAAAGAAAAAAGAATGCAAGAAAGCCCAGAGGTTTTTTTTTTCCCCATTTCCCTTAAAAGTGTCCAAACAGATTTTCTCTTTCAATTTGTGAAGAAGAAGGAAGTCTCTTTTCAGCTGAATCTTATTAAGGCACCAAAGCACTGTGCAGCCAGATGAGAAAGCTGTGAATCAAAGGGTTCATGACACCTATGCCGACAACCCTCTCTCCAGGGCTCAAGGGGGAAAGGGAAAGGTGGTAGAGACCCGCCTCTGCATTGTCCCCACCAACCCGGCCCCGGCTCTTCCAGCCTCCAGCACCACCCACAGCAGCTCAGATGTGCCTTAGAACAAGGTGAAGGATGTGACTTTTAGGGGAGTCCAGTCCACCTCAATTCATAACCTCTAACTGAAGATACAATTGGAAACTAAGATGCCTTTTTAACTCTAGTGGGAGTTGGGTAGATTGAAAATCCCATTCACTTTACACTGTAAGCTGGCCAGCATACATCTTCCCATTGATTGTACTTCAAGATAGAAAGATTTCATATATTCTGGACCTGACTGTTCTCTTGCTTTCATGTTTATTCATTCTACAAATATAACTGAGCACCTACTATGAACCAGCCACTGAGCTAGTGGCTGAGTTTGCTCTAGGGTATGAGCCAGAGGAGATAACAGGAGTATTTGGAGATTGTGTTTATAGGTAGTGGGGAGCTTCAGTCTAAATCACATAAGAAGGCTATGAGAGCACTTTGAGATCATATTTTGATGTGTTTGATGTTTTACCATTCACTCTTAGCATTACACATTTCACAAGTCCTGTATATTAATCTCTTGATGGATAATTTAACCTCCCAACATACCTGAGGCTAGGTTTCAACAGACAGCATTTTGTGTGGTTTTGTCACTTTCCTTGGATTTGATGGAAAGCCACCACTTTCTAGGATGAGAGTACTTATCCTTGCACTGGGGGCACATATGACCCATCAAATGGCTTTATGTAGCAGGATTCCAACAATGCCCTAAACTTCATACTCATTGCAAATTCAGGTACATATAGACATGTTTCCAAGGATGCAAATGATTCTATTTGCATAGTCCCTAATAATCTCAGGGAGAATAATAACTAGATGCAACAACTCATCATGAGACCAAGATGCTGAGAATCTAGGGAATGAGCACCAGCCCTGAACTTCTCTAACAGCATAATTTATGGGGAAAAAAAACTACCTGTGGGAATTTGAAAGAGGGAGCATAGTTGGCTAGAAGATAGACTTAATTTGGATCTTGGTATTGCGCAGCGTCACACATATCTTTTGTGTTTGAGCCCAAACTCCTAGGAACTTTGTTAGAACCCTGGGTGGTAGTGGCTTTCAAGGGCGATTCAAATGTGAAATTGCTTCTCTAAGAATCTGAGGTCTCCAGCACTTCTGTTTGTGATCTGCTAACATAATGTGTTTAGGGAGAGTGTATTTCCCCTCACTTTGATCTGATGCCTATTTGAGCAGAAAAGAAGAGAACCCTAAAATTAATATTGGAGTAATGAGGATACTATGTATAGCCTTGGGTAAGGATGTCAGTAAAGAGACTGAACAACTATTGGGGGTGCCTTTGGTACAGGACAAGACCTCTAAGAGATGAGCACGAAAATGACCATGCAAAGAGTACTCACGAGAAGCCTTGGGTGCTCCTTTGTGCAAAGGTATGGATTTGGGTTCCAGGAATGTCACTGGTTCTGTTATTATGATTGGTGTAGTCTGACACAGCTATATTTCCAGTTGGGGGGCCCAGAGCTAGCATGTGCCCCACATTGTGCTTGCTTGCTGTCCTCCTCCAGTTTCCCCATCCTTAGGCAGCAGCCCCCATGAGAGGTTCCTCATGCCAGCTTGGGAAAAAGGTACTTCAAGTCTCTGTGAGTCTCTCTGTTTTCATTTCTTCACATCTGTAAAATGGGAGATGTCGTCTCATGTATTATACTTTCTATTTGTTGTTATTATTTTAATTTAGATCCTACTGAATAAAAGGGGGCAAGGGGCCAAACGTGGTGGCTCACACCTGTAATCCAAGCACCTTAGGAGGCTGAGGTGGGTGGATCACCTGAGGTCAGGAGTTGGAGACCAGCCTGGCCAACATGGCAAAACCCCATCTCTACTAAAAATACAAAAATTAGTCTGTGGTGGTGGTCACCTGTAATTGCAGCTACTCAGGAGGCTGAGGCAGGGAGAATTGCTTGAAAACAAAAGTGGGCAAGAGACAGGAAAGAAGGATAAGAGGAGAGAAGAAATTCCATAAAAAAAGAGTTTCTGAAATCAGATAGTAATTAAGGGTAAAAAGAATATGTTAGGTTGATCCAAACGTAATTGTGGTTTTTGCCATTACTTTCAATGGCAAAAGCCGCAATTACATCTACACCAACCTATAGTACGTCTTATACCAGACACACTATATAAAATTTTAGTATCATTTTTATTTGTGGAAATGGTTTGTATTAGTGTTACTATGGACTGAATTATGATTCCCCAAAATTTATGTGTTGAAGCCTTAACACCCAGTAACTTAGAATGTGACCACATTTGGAGACAAGCCCTTTAAAGAGATAATTAATTAAATGAGGTCACATGCCTGAGCCCTAATACATATAACTATATTTGGAAATAGGGTCTTCAAAGAAGCGATTAATTTAAAATGAGGTCAATAAGGTGGGACTCTAATCAAATAGTACTGCTGTCCTTATAAGAAGAAAAGGGGACACCAGGAATGTGCTCTTGCAGAGAAAAGGCCATGTGAGGGCACAGAAACGTATCACTGCCTAGCAGGATTACAAAGGACTAGTTTCCTTCTTTATGAATTTCCAGGGTTTTTTAAATAATAATGTGCAATGATCAAGCGTCCACTGGTAGTTATGTTTTAAAAATCACTGAGATGTAAATTTAGAAAAACAAACATAAAAAAATTCACTTGCTGCTTCTATTAATCTACAAAGAAGATAGCTAGTTTTACATGTCTGCTTGGTACGGTATATTTTCTAAGTATAAAAGTTTTAGTGATATAGAAAGTAATTTCCATATGAAATTTTAGGAATTCAAGCAACATGATTTTTTTAGGAGTTTGAGTAATTTTTGCCTTTATTGTTTTTCTTTTTATTTAAAATGGAAACTGTGTTTTAGACTCTATCATTAAATTGAAAAAAATATATACAATAAAGGGAAACAAAGGAGGGAAAAAAGAAAAGGCCCTTCAAGGAGAAAGAAAGATCTTGCCAGTTCTAAACTCAGAGAAATTAAACTTGAAGAATCATGTTTTTAGTTGCATTTCTTATATTTGGTCAACACAGAATATTCTCCAAAGTACTAAAATGAATCAGGACAAGTTTGGTATTGGTGACTTATTGGTTCTACCTTGGGCAAATTACTTTATCTTCCTTGCTCACTGCTGCAAGCAAAAAATAAACATTTTTATTTTAAATTATAAGGATTTTAAGTCACTGCTGCGTAACCATAGTTATCCTGATTGATAGACCTTAAGAATTGCATAAATGGGGCTAGGTGTGGTGGCTCATGCCTGTAATCCCAGCACTTTGGAAGGTCAAGGCAGGTGGATCACGAGGTCAAGAGATTGAGACCATCTTGGCCAACATAGTGAAACCTAGTCTCTACTAAAAGTACAAAATTAGCTGGGTGTGGTGTTGGGTGCCTGTAATCCCAGCTACTTGGCAGCTGAGACAGGAGGATTGCTTGAACCCAGGAGGCAGAGATTGCAGTGAGCTGAGATCTCACCACTTCACTGCAACCTGGTGACAGAGCAAGACTCCATCTCAAAAAAAAAGGGGGCGATTGCATAAATGCAGAGTTAAAGGACTTTAAGGAACTGAAGAATTGAATTGGAACTTCTGGGGTTTGAGGAATGTTTCATGGAAGGGTGACACTTTGGAAGGACATTAATGAATGGACAAGACTTAAATAAGGGAAGATGAGATCAAGGTCACTACTGATGCAGGAGAAAGCAGAGCAAAGTTACACAGGTAAGAACATATAGGGCATTATATTTAAAACATGAATAATTTTGTTTAGCTGGAGCAGAAATACAGAATGGGATTAGTTAGCAATTAATTTGGAATAGTTCTTGTACTGACAATTTTCCCATGAGTTTAAAAGGACTTAGGTATTATCATAAGTTCGTCCCCATTTGGGCATAGGAGAATGCCCCTAGCTACCACTCCACAATGACTGTATTCTGCAGAATGTAACTGATATTTAGAAACTTATAAACAATCCTAGTATATCTGAGGTTCTTTTACTGATAGTAGTTACTATTCTTGGTGTTAATAATATCACTATGTGGCACCTAAACGCAATGGGCCAGAACAATATCGTAAAAAAATACCCAAATACCTTTATGCCGTCAATCATCTAAGATCTCAAAGTGCTTTACAAATATTAATTAAGGTTCAAAATTAATTAGCTTGTATTAACTTTTCATTGTATAGAACAGACTTTGCAGCTTCATTGATTTTTACGTGCTAACAAGCTTTGCCTAAGTCTCTTTCTTTATTTCCTCTCTCTGTGTGTGTAAATGGGTATAAAGTGGAGAAAAAAATGACTTATGGCAATTGGGAGAGTCAAATTTAATTTGAATTCGGACTTTTCAGCTGTCTGTACGTTTCTTAAATGCCGGCGCTATCATAGCGAGGACTGATTTTGTGGGATCAGGTCTGAATTTCTCTGTGTGATGCAGCAGAACTGAACCAGGAGATGAATTTGAGCTCTCCCATGGCTGCATTTTCTTTCTTCCTGGCATGCTGGGGTTTTTATCATTTTGCTATTGCCTTGACTTAGATTCATATGGAAATAGTGATGCTGATGTCTGGACAAGCCATGGACAGTTTGTGGTTGTGTGGCTTAAGTTCCTATAAAATATGACCTAAGTATCCGAAACGGGAAAAATGCTGACAAAACAGATCTTTTCATACTGGCAATTGGTTTGAATAAATGCACCTAAAGACTGGAAACTTCTCTTTTGAGAGTAGGTGCAAAAATAAAAATAAAAGAAAAAGCAAATTAGTATTATGCATGGGGAGTAGGAATTGGAACATCCATCTCAAAGGATTACGGTTCTTTTTCTCCCTTCATTTTAATCATACTAGCTTCTAGCAGTAGAGCAGGATTTGAAGTTTGTTTGTATTTACAATTGATGTCTTAAAAGATTCATTATGAAATGTGTTACTGTTTCAGAAGAGGAAGCTGGGGCCCAAGCTGGTGTGTCCTGGCTGGGCAAATGGAGACTCTCCCATCTGCGTTCTGTTAGGGAGAATCCTGACCTGACGTGTGGAGGAGCAGGTGGGGGTGGTATTGCTTACACATGTGTCAGGGAGCTTAGCTAGTCCTCGGCTTATGAAGGTTTCCTTCTTTCAGGGTCAGACACAGGCCAGCACAGATTTAGCCATGTTGGCCCTGATGTACTCCACATGGCTCGCATTCTCAATCCATTTACCCTGACTGTGGCTGAGCTGCCAAGTCCCCAGCTCATTCCTTCCTGTTCTCCAAGCTGTTCAGTCCTGCCGCAGAGAGTCCAGCACATTTTCCTATGTGCACAGTCCTCAGTTGGGGAGTTTTCTTGGATTGGTAGTTCCACAGAATGCAACAGAAGCAAAACTTTCAGAGGTCTGATTGTTGGACTGGCAGTTCCACCAGTTGCTGACATTGGAGTAAGTGCCCCTTTGGCCAAGGTGAATTTAGAGACAGGAAGGTTAAAAAAAGAGATCCGTGTAAAATGATACAGATCGGTGTAAAGTCCTTTCTTTGGGAAGCCAAAGAGCATTTTCTCTTTAAGAGAAAATGCTAAATTATTTTCTGCAGACTAGAGTATTCTGTATTGTCCCTTCTATCCATCAAGCATCCTTCTCAGGTCTTGTGCATCTGGGCTCTAAATATTTCCCTACCTGACTGCTTTTGTTCATGGTCATTCTCATAGTGGAGAGCTTCTCAGTCACTGTTTACTCCTGTCGGGCTGTGCAAAACCTAATCATTCTTCAAGCTCCAACCTCTGTCCTCACTCCTTATTGAAGTTTACCTGTCCACCCAGCCCTCGGCTCTCTTCAGTCTCTGAACTTACACAGTGTTATTGTGAGAACTGTTTGTCAATTAATCATGTATAGCACTGCCTTGTGACATCTTCTGTATTATATCATTATTAACTTTTCAGGTGCCAAATGTTTTGTTATGCTTTCTGTGGCAGGGACCAAATGTTATACTGTCTTTGAATTGTCTTCAGCACGTCAGAGTTCAGGACACGTTGTCTAGGTGAGAATATATTGATTGACTTAGAGTACTTAGGGCAAGAGGAGTGATTTCAATTACTTATTTATGAGAAAATATATAAGAAATTGTCTGTGGAGTTACATTTTATATATGTTAATATATGAATATGTACATTCATGGATATTATGTTTTTATTGAATGCCAAGTTTAAAAAAACAATTAAGTTAATTACAGAGAGAGAAAAGGGAAATTGTTTGGAAGAATGCTGGATTCTGGAGTATCTCTAGGAAATCAAAGGCAGTGAGGCTTCTGGAGTATTTTATGTGGAAACTAAACAAGTCTGGCAAATGCAGGCAGCTCTTGCTCTCTGTCAGCATCTCCTTTCTGTTTCTCTCTGCCTAGCTGCCTACACTGACTTCCTGTTTGCTTCTTAGAGGGGACAGCCCCACAGTTAGATAATTTGTGTTACCTCAATGTTAGCCACATCCAGAGACTGAATATCTCTTAATCAGTTCCAATTCCAAATTCCAAGGAGAGTCTGATTGGCTCAAATTGGAATAGCTGACCACCCCAGGATCAACTGGGTATATGCTAAGGGACCTGGTTACATAAAAATATAGTTACTAGGGCCCCATCTTTGTGAGAGGGAGCCAATTCAAAGAAAAGTAAGATGTTCATAGTCTAGTTAGACTCCCCCAAATTTTATCCATTCCAAATCTTAAATTTGGTGCTTCTGTTGATTTTCAAATTTAGTCAAGAATATCATCCTCCACTCGGGTCGCTGCATTAGAAACCTAGACCTAGGCCAGGTGCCGTGGTCCATGCCTCTAATCCCAGCACTTTGAGAAGCCAAGGCTGGAGGATCACTTGAACAGGAGGATCACTTGAGCCCAGGAGTTCAAGACCATATTGGGCAACATAGAGAGACCTCATCTTTACAAAAAATAAATAAATTAAATTCAATATTAGTTGAACATAGTGGTGGCATGTGCCTTGTAGTCTCAGCTGCTTGGGAGGCTGAGAGGGAAGGATCTCTTGAACCTGGATGATCGAGCCTGTGGTGAGCCATGATCGCACTACTGCACTCTAGCCTGGGTGACAGAGCAAGACCCTGTCTCAAAAGCAACAACAACAAAACCAAACAAGCAAAAAAAGAAGCCTGGACCTAACTCTTCACTCTCTTCTCTCTGCCTCCTCCTAAGATCCTGTTGATTCACCTCCTAACTATCTCTTTCACCTCCTCTTCATGTCTGTCAATGTTGCCATGACCCAAGTCCTCCCCACTGGTAACCTGGATTAGTACAATAATAGTCTTCAAATTGTTCTCCTGGCCTCTAGTCTCATCCCACTTCCCAGTCATACGCCACTTAAAGAGCACAGATGGAATGAGGTCAATCTCCTGTGCTGGAATAGCGAGTATTTTCACAATCACCTGCATTCATTCATTCATTCATTTATTCGATCAATATTTAGTTAATATTTGTTGACAACCTAGTGTGAGGCATACACTGCTTGAGAAGACAAAAACAAAAAGATAGCTAAAACACAAAAGGTCACAGGTGATCGTGAGGGAAGACAGATGGAATAAAATTACTTTTAAATAGAAAGAATCAAAAAGAAATAAACAAGTTGATATGAAAGAGAGTACATAGGGAAGTGGGGCTAATTAGAGGAAGTCATCCAGAAAGTCTTTATGAGATGATATTTGTAATTTTAAACAATCAGAATATGAGAAAAAGACATTACTATGAAGATGTTGAGGCCAATATTTCCAGGAGAGGGAAGAGAAGGTGCTTTGAAGTATGAATAAGACTGCTTTGTTGCAGAGACAAAAGGTGGGCAGTGTGGCTTCAGCAGAGTGAGCAGGGACAGGGTGGCACGAGGTGAGGTCAGAGGCGGCAGGGCCTGCCCACTCTGGGCTTGGCAATCCTCAGAGCCCATGTTCTTCTAGATTCCATGGAAATCAAGTAGGTGGGGAGGGATGTCTTAAGAGAGGAGTCACTTTGAAAAATTTCAAAACTCTGAACATTTGCTGTAATTGCTATGAAAATGGTTTGCAGAGTGTCAAGAATAGATCAGGGGGCCAGTTAGGTGATGTCTCAAGTAGTCCAGGCAAAAGATAATGGCATTAAATCACATTAGTAGTGGTGGCATGGAACATTGGAAGCAGAACTGATAGAACTTCTTGATGGAGAAAACATCAGGAAAGTGAAGGAAAGGGAAGAGCTAAGGAGACTCCTAAGTTAGGCAGATATTGGTATCCATCAGTCCATTTGGGCTGCTATGACAAACTACCATAAACGGGGTAGCTTATAAATAACAGATAAATATTTCTTTTAATGTGGGGCCCGGAAGTCCAAGATCAAAGGCCCAGCAGATTTGGTGTCTGGTGAGGGCCTATTTCCTGGTCCATGAAAGACGATGCCTTTTCCCAGCATTCTCACATGGTGGAAGGGGCAAGGCAGCTCTCTGGGGCCTCTTTTACGAGGGCATTACTTCCATTCATGAGGTTTCCACTCTTATGACCTAATCACTTCCCAAAGACCCCACCTCCTAATACCATCACCATAGAGTTTAGAATTTTCACATATGAATTCGGGGAGTACACAAACATTCGGATCATAGCAATACCTTTTCCTAAGGCAAGGAAGAATAGGGAAGGAACTGATTTGATGTGGGAGTAGGAGGTGTGTGGGAGAATCAAATGTGTAAATTCAGAGATGCTCAATTCATATCTAAGAAGAGAGGTCAATCTGGAAGCTAAACATTATGAATCAGGAGAAATGAGAACTAGAGTATATTAACTGGGAAATAATTAGTATAGAGATGGCATTTAAGGCTTCAGTACTGGATGATGTGATCAAAAGAGAGTACAGAAAGACAAAAAAGAGGATGAAGGCAAATTGAGATCCAAGGCACTATATCATTTACACAGTAGGTCGAGGACCAGCCAAGTAGAGACTGAACTGGTCAGCCCGAGGTACCATCAACCTAAAAATTCAATGAGCTTGAACAATATACACTGCCTCAGTTTTCTGGTACCTGGCAGAGGAACCATGTTAGAATCCTTCTCCTAAAGAATGCAGAAAATTGGCATTTGTAAAAAATGTGTGTTTGTAGAGCAAGGATAATGTAAAGCTGATATCCTCAGCGGTATGCCTCCCAACCACCCCCTAGGACAGTTGGAATGAAAAAATGATTATGTACTTAATGTCCACTGAGCACCCTGGAGAGAAAAAGAACATACTATAATTGCAAAGTATTCTTTTTACCATTATTAATACATGAATCATTCATTAGAAAAAAAGAACTAGGAATTAGAAAGTCAGGAGATAATAGGCTGTGTTTATAATGTTGCACAGAAGGAGTTGCCCATATAAATCCCCTCCCACTAGGGTGTGCAGTCAGATTAACACTTGCTGAATGTGTTCTTGTAGCAGAGACAAGCCCTTAGCAATAGACCTGGAGAGCTAGCTAGGTATTTGCAGCAAGTGGCCATCTACACTGTTCACCTTATCTCTTCCCCTTCACCCGTGTCCACTCTATAGGAGGACTTCTGAATGGAAGGTCCCAGGAAGAAGTAAACTGCTTTTGTAGAATCTTTTAGAGAGGCATCACTCTTCTCAGAGAGATGAATATTTTTAAATGTAGGGGCTAGCTTTAAAAGAATTAAGGAATTTACAGAAGTGTGAAAAGACCTTAAAAATACCAGGCATAAGCACTAAAATCTCAGATTATCCACCAGGATTATCTGCTACCTCACCTGAAGATTTTATCATGGAGCAAAACAAACAAAACCCCAGAACGAAACATGAAGGTGACGTGCATTTGGATAAATCTTTGGAAACACAAAACAACAAAGAATATTGAACTTGATTTGCAAGCCCATGTTGACTAAAATATTTAGAAAAAAACAAGACAAAAATTGAAATAGGTTGTTTCTATCTGCATGTTTTGTAAAGGGGGATAATTTGCCTCCCCAAACAGACTTTTCTGGTCTTCAAGAACCAAAGGCAAAAATGGCTGTTGGAAATTACACATTAAATATCTCAAATGGGACATTGGATTTAAATAAAGTAAATTTACTAAAATAGGAAACAGACATTAGGGAATACAAGAAAAAGACTAAGTTTGCTTTTTCTTTATGGACAAGAAATAAAACACAAAAAAGGTAACTGTTAGAAATGTGTATATGTCTGTGAAGAGTGTGCATGTGCATGTATGTGTGCGTGAAAAGTGGAGACATGATAGGGTGTTGGAGGGGTAGAGAGAGAGAATTATTGTATCCTGAATTTTTGATAGAACACTAAAATGACAGATTCCTTTTCGCAAACAGTGCTGAGAGATTAGAACTGGGGGAATGGGGTGGTGTGAGTTCCATGATTGTATTCACATACCACATAGCTTAAAACTCGATTATTAAAATGCTTGACTTCATGCTATTCTGTACTTGAATAATAATGTCGGATGGTTCTTCCACATTCTGATTGTAAAGATAATTTTATTACTGTGTCCTCTTATCCATTTGATCATTCTTCATTTCTTCACTATGAACTGTGAGTGGCAATTGGAACATCTACAATATTGGTAATCATGAGTGAGAGGTGGTTATTAAGCAGTAATCTTTTCCTTTTTTAATTGATTTACAAGCCACATGCAAAAGCAGTCTCATTTTTGACCAAAAGTATTACTACCAGCTTAACCAACCATCTTATTCATTAGACTTTTAGCCAAATGCTTTTTGGCTACATGAAGAAATCAAATTTACTCTAAAAAGAAAAAAAAAGTGTCACACATGAATACATTTAAATAGATATGCCCTGAGCTCTGAAGGCTAATCTAAAATACTACACAAATTTTTGGGTGGGAAAGAAACTGTGAGAGTTGGAATGAGAGTAAACTTCCCCAAATGATAACTTTTTTATTTTTATTTTTCAAACGAAGTTTCACTTTTCTTGCCCAGGCTGGAGTACAGTGGAGCAATATCAGCTCACCGCAACCTTCGCCTCTGGGTTCAAGCAATTCTCCTGCCTCAGCTTCCCAGGTAGCTGGGATTACAGGCATGAGCCACCACACCTGGCTAATTTTGTATTTTTAGTAGAGACAGGGTTTCTCTGTGTTGATCAGGCTGGTCACGAACTCCCAACCTCAGGTGATCTGCCTGCCAAAGCAAAGACTTCGTTGTCGAATTTTTTGGTTACACATGCTTTAATAAATTCAGCCCTATTATTTTATGACATATAATTTGAACTTCCTGTAGAACAAAGACATATTTAATCCAAGGCACTAGACATACCTGTTTTGGTTTTTTGCTGGGTGTTGATAAGTTCTCAGCTAAAATTGTTCTTGAGTTAAATATCTGCCAGCTAAACAGCAGATCCTTTCATCCTCCCCTACCATCCTGTTCCCTTCAAAGTTCAGATTGCCTCTGAAATCTTTAGCTAGTCAAATTTTATGTTTCTAAAACTGACTTGTTAGCTGTTTGAACACACACATTAAAAAAAATCTAAGATCGCAGTTGTGTCTGCATCTGCTGGTGTGCCTTCAGCAGCTCTGTGTGGTGACATTCTGTTCTGAGATGAAGTGGGGCACACATAGCCCACTCCAAGCCATATCACTCTCACTCACGTGATGAACGCCACACAGGAGAAGTGGCAGATAAAATTGATAGCATGATTTGAGTCAACACTTACAGGCTGGAAAATATTGTTTCCTGTAGTTGACGTACAATATCTGGCAGTGCCAAATTATTCAATGAATGAAAAAAGAAACCAATAAATACAAGTTGACTGGAGCCACAACTCAAAGTCTTGACCTCTTTATGATTACTTGTTAATTAACAGAGCTGAGACCCCCAAATAATCCTCTTCTCCTGCAGGAAATTCAACTTTAAAAGTTTCTCTAAGAAGAGCTGTTTGCCTTATAATAAGTTACCCAACCTGCTCCTTCTTTTGCCACAACTGTCTCTAATCTCAAACTGTTGGAGATAAAACTGGAAGAAAAAAAATCGTTCTCAGAGGTCCTTTTTTTCATCTGTGGTGGTTGTATATTTCCTATAGTTAGGGGCCTTTTGTGGTCTATCAGTTCCCATGTGCTAAATATCTTCCAGATTTCCTAACTGATCACTCATCTAGGACCCTGGTGAGCTTCCTACAACTGATACAGATTTATTTTTATATTTCTTTTGTCATTTCGATGGGATTTGAGGAGAGAAAAGAAGAAAGTCGTTTGTTCAGTCAGCCATCTTGATTCAGAGTTGATAACCTTTTATCAGGGCAGGCACAGAGGGACAGAACTCATGCCCCAGATCCTTTAAAAAGTAATTTTGAGAGACATTTAGCACATTCAGAAGACTAGCAACCTGACCTACATTCTTTCAGTATATTGATTTGCAAAATCCAAGTCTTTACTTACATATTTTCTGTGCTTCAGTTCTTTAAGGGGGAGAAAAAAAAGCAAATAGAAAAAAGAGGCTATTAATTAAATCAACTTTTACTCTTAATTCTGCACATATTATAAACATAGAATATGACCATTTTTACTTATGAGAGTATGTATTTTTACTTATTAGCTCTATAGTGTGCAGAATAAAACTTGTTCTTTCCCCTAATCAAGAATTTTTATGTGTTGTTATATTATTAAAATGAGATGTAGTGTATCTTATTGTCATAAAAAATTTGTTTAGTGAAACAAATCAACAAAGTGAACGTGATTTCTTCTCTGAAAGATGAAAACATGAAACAAAGATATCACTCATTTTAGTCTCATAACTGATGACAGTGGTGGTGGTGGGGTGTGTGTGTGTGTGTGTGTATGTGTGTGCCCGTGCACACTCATGCATGTGTATGTTTAGCTTCCATGCAAGACTTCAGTGAAAATAATGTCTTGATTAAGTATTTTTTCCCTGAAACCCAATGTGAAGATGCCTGGCAGGACATTTGAAGGGGTGGTGGCTTATAAGAATGTGTAGAGTGTAATGGAGTAGGAAGAGAAAGAAGAGTACAATAGCAGGGTAAAAGAGGATCTATTGACATGGATTTTAAGTTTTTTATGTGCTAAGTATCATGGACTACGTTCTGTGTGTCCTCATTTTGAAGCACACTTCTTTGACACCCTTTCTTAGTACCCACTACCCTTCTGTTGCTAAGCACCTGCTCAGAAATCATACCGTAGTGCTTCCTCTGAGACATCCCTCCCCAGTGTTCCTAACTTGTCCTTGTCTGCCATCATTAACCTACTTGAATGATTTTTGCTTCTTCCAAAACGTACCTCTAATTTGTTCCTCTCACCCACAAATTTCCTCTGATTATTTCTCATGCTAACTCTCTCTTCTCTGATTTAATTCATCACTTAGACTCTACTTTTCATAATAAAACTATTTTCTAGTCATAGTAGAAGTGGAAAGAAGTAATAATACCATCATCCAACCTCTGTATAAAGCTTTAAAGTTTACACTGTGCTTACACATTTTTAATCAGAATGAATTTAAGGGAGGCATTACAAGTTTATTTTATGATAAGGAAATAGAAAGTGAGACGAAGTAAGGGACTGTCCAACGTTGCTCAGCTATTTGTTAAATATCAGAGCTGGGAGAGAAAGATAATAAAACTCTAGGGCTCACATAGAATTCTGTTTCATTCCAGGCAAGCACTTAGGACTGTAGAGTGAAAGTGCTTTGGTCCTAGGTCCATATCTGGGCTCTGAAACTTACCAGCTGTGTGACTTTGAGCAAATCGCTGGTCCACTTTGACCTTTTGGTTTTTGTTCCAAGTACCACTAGTGCCTGTCATGAAAGGAAATGAGATGCAAGGACAATGTTATCTGTTAAAAGTACAGCTCTGTAAAAATATTAGGCATGATAGGACTGTTGTGTCTCACAACTTCAGAAGGCACCATTCACAGAGCATGAAGTGCTCTAGGGCATAATCATATTGTATTGCATTTCAATGGTATTCCATTGGAGTTTTGAAATCCTTGTGCCTCTGCAAATTGTTTGCTGTTGTTTAAATTTACAAAAGAAGAAAATGAAGATTGGATAAGTCCCCAGAATAAGTTGTTGAAGTCTACACTTAGACTATGGGCAATATCTGGCTATCTACTTTTGTGTTATCTATTGTTTTGTGGTTTTAAGCAACAGTTTATTGTTCTCTCTCAGGTCTGGCCACTAAAAGCCTGACTGGGGTTCTCAGTTGGGACCCTTCATATGGTTTCAGCAGAAGAACAGCTGAGGCCACAAAATCTGAAGGCTTTTTCCTCAGCAACAGAGCTGAATTGGCTGGGAAAAATTAAGACGATTTGCTATTGCTGTCTCCAAGTAGCCTCCTCAAATGAAGAGCTTAGACTTTCTTACAGACTATAGTCTCAAGGTAATCAGACTTCTTGTTTGGAGGCTGGTTTGTCCCAGAATTCGAGTTCTAAAAAACCTAGGGGAAAATGGTGAATCTTCTTATGACCTAGATTTGGAATTGAAGAATGTTTCAGCTGCATTGAGTTGGTTAAGCAAGTCATAATTCCTGCCAGCCCAGATTCAAGAGTAGGGGAGAAGTAGACTCCACATCTCAATGGAAGAATGGCATGTATGCACTGGAAAGGAAGGCACTGATGGCAGTCATCTTAGAGATAAGCTACCATAGTGAGCTCTTTCTTCTCTCAATGTCTTTTTCTTTCTTCTATCAATGTCTTTCTTCTATCTTTCAGCTTTTTTTGCTGATCAATGTCTTAAAGTATGCATGCTACCACATGCCAATGTTCTACTATTCACTCACACCAACAGCAAGCTCATCACTACCCCTTGCCCATCTGGATGTGTGTGCCCATGTGCACACACACAGAGCATCATTGTCTGCTGGTTAATACCTGTCTCATTCATACACTGATCCATCCTCCTCCACCCACTTCAACCTTTGTTTTCAAATTGAGCTCATCAATACTGAAGATAACAGTTTAGATTTCAGCACTAAATACCTATGTAGAGCAAAAAAATCTGGTTCTTTGTCATCCTTGCCTTCCTAAGGCTAGCACGATGACAAAATACACATATACTATCACAAGAAAAACCAGGAAAAAGTGCAGGTAGCTGGGTTAATGTGACTATATCTAAGAAAGTAGCAGGTCAATGTCAGTGTGTATGTATGAACATACACATACCTATGTGTATATATGATGTGTGTGTGTGTGTGTGTGTATCGGACTGTTCAAGGTTAGTAGAATGGGCAAAACAGCAGTAATATCATCTTTAAACAGAACAATAAAGCCTAAAATTCTGAGACTCTAATTCTTCTGTAGGTCAATATTAATTTTTCTTTGACTTTAAGTTGGTAGGTAATTTCTTTACGGGCTTTCGTCATAGGCTGCACTTGCTTAGTTGCTTAGGTTTATTTTTTATACATGTCTAATTTTTATAATGAAACAAGTGTGATGCACTTTTATTCTAAATACTAATGGTAATAGCCCTAATGAATTCAGGCTGCTTCCATATTATGTATTGGTGAAAATGCAGTGACAGATATGAAACTTCCAGGCATCTCCTGCCAAGGAAATGTACATAAGGGAAGTATATAGAACAACTATTTGCAAAGCCATAGGAACTCCCCGTATCTCCTTAATATGGTATTAAAATGATTTTAATTGTGCACACACACCCACAGACCTCCAAGGGTTAACTGCACACAATGTAATGAATTCAATAATGATGAGTTAAAAAAGGTCTAATTAGCAAGTAACCACTTTATTATGAAAGAAAATGGTAATGAATTTAATAGCTCAAAATCATTAACAATATTTAGTTTGCTGGTACTTGTTCTCTATTATCCTCATTAATATGAACATTTAATATGTTTTAAAATGGATTTGTAATACTTTCTGTGCCATGAGGTTACACTGACAGAAAGAGTGTAATTATTCTGCTAATTGTTATCACTGTATGTTTGTGCTTCGAATAGAAGTATATTTAGGTGTTAATACCAGAAAAAAAGTAATTAAGAAGGGAAAGATTTAAAACCTAATTAAACAAAAACTCAAAAAAAAAAAAAAAACTTAGGCCACTATAAGAAAAGAATTTCTGAAGTAATTGCTTTCAAAGGTACTTTTTTCCTTCTTACTAACTCAGTTTTTCTATTGTTTTGAATTTCTGGAGGAAGGGAAATAAAGTTATCTAAATTAAAACTGGGACAAAATGAAAGAAACAGAAAAACGTCAAGATTTACCTGTGCCAAGTGAAGTTAATTCTTTACAATGTGCCTGACTGCCATAAAGCACAAACTTTCTTTGCCTTGGGTCCCCTTTGATGATTGAGATCCCGATCTTACACATGGAGTCTCTGCGGCTCTGCTCCCTTCCCTGCCCTTACTTGAGATACCTCTCAGCTCTGTTGTGCCCTAGGGATCCACACACATGCCCAACTGAGGGCCAATTCTTCTGAGATTCATGATAGCTTTTTTCCCTCTGAGTATCTTGTAGTCACCAGAGCCACTAAAGTTAAAAAAAAAAAAAGTTTTAGACAGAAATCCTCAGACATGGAAAATATCACAAGGCAAAGAAGACAAATGTTGTTTGAATATCATTTAATATTGTCAAAGATGAAAGAGAAAGATGGAAATATGCAAGCAAACAAGCAGCTTCCTCCCTACAAGAACTCTGAGACCTTTTGATATACAACTAGTTCAATATGCCACTGATAGCTGGTGGTAGGACACTCTTCTTATGTTTGCCTGCTTGGAAACAGAAGTTTGATCATTTTCACCTCATTTATAACCAGACACCGCTCTATTGGGTTCGATATTCTCTTGCAACCTTAAGATCCAACTCCATTTGAGGTTTTCTTTTTTCCTTTTGGATATACGTTATCACAATTATTCCCGTCATTCATTCTTTTAGCCAATATTCATTTAACAGATATTGTTCTTGTCCTCTACAAACTACTCAATTGCTTTAGGAGTCTTCTTTGTGATTTCATTTTGATGTTGCAGAGCCAGACCTTGTCCCAGTGCTCTGTTGACTGACCAGCCATGACAATGCCCATAGGCCAGGGTTAGCACCTCTACGTGCTGCTTCCATCTCAGTGTCTTCACAGCGATCGTCTCCATTCAGTTTCCTATTGCTTTAGGTTCAGCCTGTTATTTTTCTTGGAGGTTTTGCTGACAACAGGATACCCCCAAATTGTCAGTATTTTACTGTGTATAAGCTTTTAAAATCTTAAAAGATACAGTAGGTAGATGTTTGGTACTTGGGCCTATAAAGATAAGCCATGGCAGAAATAACCTCACACAGGTTTTTTCATTCCAGATGAAAAATACAGAGAAAATTGAGAGAAGGACTCTTAATAAAATGGTGACTTTTCTCCTACAAACATAGACACTATTAATATTCATGAACTGGCTGCAGAAAGGTCTCTCATCTCAACTTTTGCCCACTTTTCCTCTTTGCTTTAAGAAAATTATCAGTGGTGTTTACTGATTTTAACCACACTTGGATGACTAAAGATTATACTCAATTTTGGGGCTTAACCACTGTGTTGGTCAAAATAGACGCCAAGAAAAATCTTACCTAATTTTGGAAAGATAGGACTGAAATTACCTAGGCATTTGTAATAAGTTTCTGGACTAGTAGCATACTTTCAGTTAATTCTCAGTTATTAGCAGTGATATAAGAAATGGGCTGACCATAAACCACAGCATAATTTTCATAGTTTGACATTTTTTTCTTTAATATTTCAGTAAAGATGAAGTCTTTCCTAAGAAGATAGTGAAGACAAACAATGAAGACCATTTTACAAAATATTTAAAACTTCCAATAACTTTTATCCTATTCTCCTAATGCTCCTCTTTTTCTACCCTCGCCCCTGCCCCTACCAACAAGCACAGACAACTCTCACAGTACCCATCTCAGCATCTTTGACTTTTGGTGTCCTGCCAATATTCCCCAACCAGATTTTGCACAAAATGATTTTCATGAAAAAAAAATTAGAGATTTCAAAGGAACTTCTGCATTTCGATTGCAAAGTACATAGAATTTAGATTTCCAGAATCAATCAGTTAATATAGTGTGTGTGTGTGTGTGTGTGTGTGTGCGTGTGTGTGTATTTGAAAACATTCCCTTGAATATGTGGAACACAATATCTGGAGCATCGAGGCTGTAATAAATATTGGCTCATTCATTCTGTCTCTCAGTCACCCTAGTATTACTGTAATACAGAACTCAGGTATTATACGAGCCCTGATTTCAAGAAACAGATCTGTCCAATATGGAGAAATTAGTCAGTGAACAAAGTAAATTATAATCTATTTTTGAAGTCATCGATTACTCTGCAACCACGCTGTGCTCTGGAATAATGCTATACAAACACCTATATAGAAATATAAAAGAAGCATCCCAAAGAGTTTGATAGATATTAAAAAGAAATTACTTTGTAAGCCCTGAGATTAAAAAAGTATCCAGATTATCTGACTGCCTTAAGGACTAAGTCTCTGAAAACAGTTTTTAACCATCCAGGTCAAAAACTAGCAAAGGCATTCAGCCAGTTTACATCAATGCAGATAAACATAAGAGACAGTATATGACAAAAGTGAGAAAAGAAAAGAAAATCTTGCAGGTTATAATGGGTTTGTTATTCTGTGCAGCTTATGTGTTTGGTTTTTCATAATGATATGAGTATTAGAGACACTTTTGCCAGTAAAATTTCCACTTCTCTTTAATTCTTATATAATAATGTTATATGTTATCTATTGAGTGTATATTGGTTTTGATTCTTATCAAAATTGAAACTACGTGTATCATTTCATAATTAGATTTGTTTTTTATATTGCAACAGATCTTGCACATAGTTCCATGCCAGTAAATAGAGCTATATGTCATCATTTTAAATGATTGAGTAATATTGTATTGTATCTTGTATAGTGACTGTGACCAATTTTTTTTCTATTACTAGACATAAAGTTTTTCACTTTGCCCTCACCTGGAAAGGAGAATTCATTTTTGTATACTTCTCTGATTTTTTTCCTTAATATAAAAGTTCTTAAGTATTCTCAAAGAAATACCCAGTTTAAAATACACACATTATAAAACAGCCTTCTGAAATGTTAAGTTAATGTATACTCCTACCAACCATGAGAATGAGTGACTGTTTCTTTTTATCTCAGTCAACACTGGAAAAAGTTTATCTGTTTTTCTGCAAACTAGCAAAAGTCAAAATTACATCCATTGTTATGGTTATCATCATTCTACTTAAATTTACACTATTATTGCCAGAAGCTTCTTTACTTAGGTCACCACCACCCAGGGTCTTTCTTGTTTTTTGAATAAATAATTTTAAAGCTATAATTATTTCTAAGTGCCATGTTCCTGAATACCATACATTTCTTGTGTAGTAAAATTGTCATTAATTGTAATTTTTTTAATCATTGTACTATAATGATACTATAATACTATTATATAATACTAAAATTATAATACTATAATTTTTTTGTAAATTTGTTTAACTTCTTTGTAGATTCTGGATATTAGCCCTTTGTCAGATGGAGAGATGCAAAAATTTTCTCCCATTCTGTAGGTTGCCTGTTCACTCTGATGATAGTTTCTTTCTGGGGTATATGTACAGAACGTGCAGGTTTGTTACATAGGCATACACATACCATGGTGGTTTGCTATACCCATCCACCAGTCATCTGCATTAGGTATTTCTCTTAATGCTACTCCTCCTCTGGCCACTCACCGCCTGACAGGCCCCTGTGTGTGATGTTCCTTTCCCTGTGTCCATGTGTTCTCATTGTTCAAGTCCCATTTATGAATGAGAACATGCAGTGTTTGGTTTTCTGTGCTTGTGTCAGTTTGCAGAGAATGATGGTTTCCAGCTTCATCCATGTCCCTGCAAAGGACATGAACTCATCCTTTTTTATGGCTGCATAGTATTCCATGGTGTATATGTGCCACATTTTCTTTATCTAGTCTATCGTTGATAGGCATTTCGGTTGGTTCCAAGTCTTTGCTATTGTAAACAGTGCCAAAATAAACATACATGTTCATGTGTCTTTATAGTAGAATGATTTGTAATCTTTGGGGTATATACCCAGTAATGGGATTGCTGGGTCAAATGATATTTCTAGTTCTAGATCCTTGAGGAGTTGTCATGCTGTTTTCCACAATGGTTGAACTAATTTACACTCCCACTAACAGAGTAAAAGTGCTCCTATTTCTCCACATCCTCTCCAGCATCTGTTGTTTCCTGACTTTTTAATGATCGCCATTCTTTTTTTTTTATTTATTTTTTATTTTTTTTTGAAAGAAAGAAAAAGAGAGGAAAGAAAGTGAGAGTGAAAGAAAGAAAAAAAAGAATGTAAGAGAGAATGAAAGAGGAAGAGAAAGAGGGAGAGAGAACGAGATTCTTGTTCTATTGCCCAGGCTAGAATACAAATGATCGCCATTCTAACTGGTGTGAGATGGTATCTCAT